>WUQG02051516.1:0-28846 GCA_011317285.2 Androctonus mauritanicus | reverse complement strand
CTTTTGAGTTGGCTACCATGAAATTTGCAGTGGTAGCCAATTGTCTATTCAACTTTTTTGAAATTTGTCAAGCCCTGTTTATGTATATCTGACTTTCATAAATCTGACTCTATATAAAAAATTTTTCAATTTTTTTTTGTGATATAGAGCATAAATATTAAATGTAAATTACAAGTTTTGATTTACAGCATCTAAAGTTAATGATAATATAGTACATAAAAACATCTAAAGTTAATGATAATATAGTACATAAGTTAACAGACACCATTGCATATGAGTTAATATAGCTGCAATGCGGGGTATCTTTCACATTTTGTTATAGAAATAAGTTGTGAACATTTTCAAAAGTATAAAAGCTACTCATCACCTAGTAAAGTTTCTTTTGAAAACATTTTTATATAAATATTTCTCATGTTATCAAGAGGAACATGTCTTAAAAATACCAATTTAGATATTCTGTAGTATATTACATATTATGTATTGTAAGATAATATTAGGACAATAAAGAGGACCTTTCTTCAATTTTTGCATTGAAGTCCTGATTTTCTAGTTATATTATTAGAATAATTTTTTAAATTTTTAAAATTAAAAATGAATTTTTTTTAAGTTCAAAGTTGTTAGATACTTTTGACTGATGCCTTAATGAGAAAGTTATCTTGAAACTTATTATCTTAAAACTTATTAGTATTGAGGTAGTTAACTGTTGTGATAATTTATATTTACAGATTTCATTCTTTATCTACAAACAGTATTTACGTAGAAATGTGACCAGTATGAATTTTGATAATCCAGTTTATCGTAAAACAACAGAAGATCAATTTAGTTTGGAGAAAAATCAATATCAGCCAGCAAGATCATATCCTCCAGTGAGATAATATTTTCTAATAAGATTTTAAAAAATTATGAAAAAATAAATAAAATTTAAAATTTATAAATTTATTTTCAGAGTTTGGAACCTTTAACTTCTCCAGGAACCAATGAATTTGTATAATATTTAAAATAAATAGGAGAAAAATGAATATATATTTGCCTGTATGTCCTTTTTGCTGTCATGACTGTTGTGTTCAAGGCAGTGGTGCACTTAAGGAGTACAGTACAGTTATGCATCTTTTATATTCAATTACAGATTTTCAAACATCACAAAAATTTATTTAAGGCAATAGATAATGTACTTAAATTGCCAATTCAAACTTTAACTTTTTATAACTAATCTAAGAATGGTAATCAAGTTTTCCATACCATTCGGGGATTTAAGTTGCCATGAAAGCATGTTTATATATATTATTTTGATGCTGTGTGTGTGTGTGTGTTTGTGTAGAAGACTATTAAGGCAATATTTCAAGAAAAGAAATATTACCAAAAGAAAAACATTACTCTGATCTCGTGATATTACTCCGGTTTGAAACCATTCGTGTTGGTCCTTTTAAGTGAAGGATTTCATCAAAGTTCCAAGAACAAATAAATAGCTGTGTCATGGATTAAATATTCAACCATAAATATGAATAAAATATTTGTTTCAAGTTAAAGTTTTGTAAAATATAAGTGATTTCATTAACAGCATCTACATTTTGTGAGTTCATCAATATTTAAAAGTCCAGATTCCTGCGGTTCAGTGATCTTCCCAGTTATAAGCTTGGAACAAAATTTAATCATATTAAGAAAATCAAGATTCATTTATTTACAATATGTTGTATAGTTAGTTTTCCAAATTAGTGATCCATACTGAACCTCCTCAAAATATATTATGAATTTATTATGTTAAATAATGTTTTGTGAATAAATCCATTGAAGTTATATTATTGCAGAAGTGCAAAACATAAGTCATTAAATCGGTCAAAAATCTTCCAAAAATAAAAGTTTATCAATTTATATTGCTTCACACAATGTTTAATGTAATTGAAAGTTCTGGAGATTTTATACTTCTGGAATTTAATATTATATAATTTATTATAAACTACTTCTCTTAACATTTTTTAATTATGGTTATGTTTAGTAATTCCTGTTTCAAAACAAAATTAGATAAATTAAAAATAGTTTTAACAACTGTAAAAATTACCTATGTCTATTTGTTTATATAAAAAAATATTGAATTGTGAATTCCTTACTAATCAATAAAACTTAAACAGTAATCAGTTAGTGAAGAGCAGCTAAACTGATTTTCAGGAAAAAAGTTTATGCAATCAAAAAGCATTGATAATTACAAATGTTTTTCCTTCTGTGTGGTCGCGAGAATATTTATGTATAGTATTTATATTAGATTTTATTTTTTACATTTTTAAACTTAAGGGATCAATAGTTTATTTGTTTAATGGTTATATGTTGCTTCCTGTTGAATTTAAATTTTGAAAAACTGACAACCATTGATTAAGGAAGCTTAAACAATAAAAAGATAAAAAACGCGTGAATGCAGTTGGCGTGTTGGAAATTGTTTTACTTATAATGAATATTTGTTAAACAATTGATAACCAACACGAATGAAACATGTTCAATGTACATGTGATATATCCTCTTCTATTACTAGTCTTGTGCGCTTGCTGTGTGACTTTTGTACATTATTTTTAATTATTTTTTTCTGTTATGTTTGGTGTCATGTAATAAATTGTATGTGATTAGTAATAAAATATCAAACATTGATATAAAATAAAACAGCCTTGTATTTATAGTTTTACTATCTTTACACATGTCTTATCAGTTGGGTATTAAGATCACATGTGAAAAATAGGGCAGATTTTTTGTCACATGATCAATTAATTATGTAGTAGTGGTGATTATAATTTAGATATTTTGAATTGTATGTAATGTTCAAAAAATGCTAGTTTGAGAATAAAACTCAAAAGTAGGCTTTGATTTACAAGTATATATATATATAAAGATCTTATTGCTGACACGAAAAATTTAGTGGAATGAATTAAATTTATGTTTTTGATTATAAATGAAGTACCTGGTAATTTCAACCAATATACATATAATTAAACTTGTCAAATATTGACTTTTATAGCAATATACCAATCTAAGCCAGCGTTTCTCAAAGTATGATCCACAAATGTATTTGTGGAGGTTGTTTTTTATAAAAAAATAATGATGATAATAAACCATGTACATATAAATTAATAACTATATGGGAAAATATAGATTTTAACTTTTATTTTTTATTTCAATATATACAAAACTAATTCAACACTAAAAGCCCACATGGTTTTCTTTTCCCATTACAAAGAAGTCCATAGTGTTTTCTTTTTTTTTTTTAACCATCTGTTAAATATTTTTTTGATCAGAACTAAAAACATTGATATTCAATTAAAATAATATCAATTTGAATATAAATTAAACATTTTAAACTAGTGAAATCATGAAATTAAGTTTCGAAACTTCTTATATTTATTATATTTAACTATGTCAAAATCTGATGTCAATCTACTTTATTATGTAGAATAGTGATTCTCAAACTACAGCCTGTGAAAGAATATAATGAGATAAACTATATATATCGATGAATGAGACGCACCGACAATTTATTCAACTTTTTATCATGAAAAACCATAAAACTTTTTTTTAAACCTTTTTAAAATTACGTATGCATGCTATGTAGATAACTAAAAATAATATAAACTTGATCATTTGATCATGATTTTATGAGGCTAGCTTAAAAATTTAACACACTATTGATATGCGACCCTCCACTTAGAAAGTTTAGGATATTTGATATAGAAGAAATCTCATGAAAAAAATTAATATTCTTCCATAGACTAATTCAAAATATTAGTCTATGGAAGAATATCAAAAAAATTGAATACTAATTGATGTATTAAATTATTAGAACGAAAAATACATAATTTAAGAATTTATCCAACGATATACTGTATATCGGTGAATTTATCCGAAACATAGTTAAACCAAGAATGAGTTAAACATTCATTTTATGGTCACTAGGTGGCGCAGGCAAATCAGCCCACAGCCACCACGTGCTCGTACGTCATCAGATCTGGCAACTTGTTGGAGAGCGAACGTCGACAGATTCAGTGTTGGTAGTGGCGTCGTTGGGGAATGTCGGCTAACGAACTTGCAGAAGACGCTCCGGCCCCGCGCCTTTGTCACTTAATCAAGTGGGACGATTTCGATGGATACGGCTTCAACCTACATGCTGAGAAATCGAAAGCGGGCCAATATATTGGTAAGGTAGATGAAGGTAGCCCCGCTGAATACGCGGATCTGAGAGAGGGAGACTGCATCGTGGAGGTTAACGGGGTTAACATCGCCAATGAGAACCACAAACAAGTGGTGGAACGCATCAAGGCCGTGCCCAATGAAACAAGACTCTTGGTTATCGACGAGGAAGCCAAGAAGTGGTACAAAGAAAGAAAGTTGGTGGTCAAGGGTACGCAGCACAATGTTATATACAACAAAACTCCCGTGCCCAGACCTACCGACAAGGACCTGAATGGCAACAGAGAGACCATTAACGGACACCTTGATCATGTTACTCGATCCGATTCAGTAAGTTTAAATTCTTTTAAGAAATTCCTATTGGGGCGTCCTGGCAGAACAAGTTTTTATTTTTATTTCCTTTCTAACCTTATTGCCGTGCTTTCGTAACCAATTACTCCATACGTGTGGAATTCGTACGTCCGGTGACGCATTTTACGTTTATGATAGTGAATATCCAAATCTTAGTGTTCATCACTATTTTAAATTACCAGTAATATTAAAAACTATTTTTTTAGAATCAAGTTTTATTCACAAGAGTAAACCGTGTTTTTTATTCGGTTTATTTATCAATTTTTAGTAGCAGTTCCTTTTAAATACAGTCGCGACCTCGGACGTGGAATTTATCTCCAAAAAACATTCTTCTTCCTCCTCGTTAGCGGATGCGCAACTGGTCCAACTACTGTTTAGAAGGGGGGAATTCTGAAAAAATACTTGAGGTTATAACACGATGGCCTTGCTCAGTGACAATTAGTAATACTTTCACGTTACGTTAACCATAAACATGCGTTTTACGAAGTTCGATTTTTAAGTCAGACCAGAGAGGAAACTTCAGGTAACATAAGCAATTTTTTCTTTGGTTTCCCTTCCCCAAGGATATTCATTGGCTAGCGCTTTCTCCCCGCTATGACCTCTGACAACGACCGTGACTCTCACGTATTCATTTCTGAGAACCTCCATCCCCTCACAAGTGGAATATCAAATACTGTTTGCCTCTTACCTTTATCCCGAATAGTACTTTTGCACTTCGGACTTCTAATACAGAATTACGTAAATTAGTGTCCAATGTAGTCAGAACACATTTTTCTGAATATTTTAGTTTTTATTCGTTTTTAACTTTTGTTAAAAGAAGAAAAATGCCATAAATCTTTTGTTTCTAACAACAAAAATTAAAGAAATGATATATGGACTTCATCTATTATATTCTTTGTATAAATTGAATATTTTCGATTATTAAAATAGATGTTCGAAAATGCGAATTCGTTCAATAAATGCTGCAGTTATGTTTCTAAAAGACACTACTATATACTGTCTTACTTATTATAAGAGTTGATGTCAGAACAAGGAAACAAAAATTTTAAGTTTGGAAAGTAGTGCAAGGTCGCGAATTCTGTCTACGCGTCAGACGTCTCGCAAAAGTGTGCACAGTATAGTGTCACGCTTCGATTTTCCTGGAATTATTTCCACTTCTAAAAAAACAAAGCAGATCAATAGCGTACAGAATTAACAGGTGTTTTCCGGCTAGAACGAAGAGGTGTTGAGAAGGCGTTCATTCCTTAAAGGCAATAGAGCGCAGCCGTTCTCCTTCTATAGAAATATAGGAAGGAAAACACTTAGAAATGCATTGACAAGTAGTGTGCAAAGGCGAATTTTGAGGGTTTTTCTCGAAAATCGATCGACCCAAACCGATGTTGAATGCTATCTTCCAATAACACATCTGACCGGAAAGCTTTTTAAAAACAAATATAAGTCGAATATTGTTTAGTACAGCTTTTTGCATTTTTATAGAAATATTTAGTCATGTTAATTTAGCATTAGTTTCATTCCAATCATGTTATAATTTACAGAATGAGAGGGAAAAAATACAAGGAATTGATTCTGTATATAATTTTAATGTGATTTTTCACAGTGCACGAATATATATTCATTTCTTTTTGCACCTTTTCCGTTTTTATATAAAATGTTAAAGCTTCTTGATGTTTCATTACACTACCTCGTAATCTAATTAAATGAGTTATATTTTCTCATATTTCCTAGAAATACAAAGTTTATTTAATATGACAGTTCCCACTTTCTCATTCTTGGATATAGGTTTGCAAGCTTCATTTGGAAAAAAACGCGTTGCGTAAGTTTATTATCGTGTTAAAGTGGCGCAACAAATCCCTCGTTAGATATAGCAAATTCCGCGTATGTAGCTTAACCCAGTGCACCAACTAAAGAGATGTCGACAAATTCCTGTGTTCGCGCCGTTGAACGCCACGACCTAGTCCCGGAAACTGCTTAAGTAATGCGCGCCTTATATGATTTCTTTCTATAGAATGAGGAGGAAGTCAACTACGCACTTTTTCTGTGGACATTCGGTCTTATTGACGGGGTTATCGACCCAAATATATCCACAACATAGCGCTCACAGGTGGATGGCAGGTGGCGAAACTAGTCGACGATCCCAAACGTAGAAAAGCTAAAACTAACCTAAGGTTAAACTACCTTACCGATTAGGTAATAAAGCAGATTTAGGATGAGCTCCATCAAGTGGAAACAAGATAGGAGGATTATACAAAAATAAGCATGAGTCGACACCAATTTTTATCTCGTCAGCGTCAGTTTCGCAATTCTTATCGAAAATAGGAGACTAATAACAATTTCTCTTTATCAACTTGGGGACAGTCGTTTGTTAATAAGGATTTACTGTCGTGTACGTAATCGAAAAGATTTACGTGAGATACCGCGTCACTAGGTCTTAAAGCGGGAGGAGAACAATAGTCGGACACCCGAAATGACTCATGATTGTTAATTAAAGTCAATTATGGCACAACTTTACAGGCCAGGCAAGATTTCGTTGAACTCTTGTTGTTAACAAACACAATTTGGGATTCCGACTTGCGACTAGACATTTTATTATTTTCTAAATATTCGTGATGCCACTCTTGTCAGTTTTGTTCTAAGAATAAAAAGCCTAGGGGTTTAAAAGAACGAGCTTTGTTCGGGTTCAAGTTCAAGGACACACTCGGAACCTCGATTAATCAAGTAACTATTCAGCTTAATTTAAACTTTTAACAGGGAAATTTAATGGAGAAGTGATAACGCCTCCGGCAGTTTAGATTAAAATCGGAAACGGAAGCTTTTTTTAATTATTTTTTTAATATCTTGCTAGTATTTAAAGCATAAGGTTCCATTTCCATCATGTACTGGTTTCGCAGTGAAGATTTATTATTATTTACTCTAGTGTTATGTCAAATTGATTTTTTTGTTTCCTCGAAATAGTATGGGGAATCAGAAAATATTTAAGTTATTGTATTTATTAATGAATAAGACCGGAAATCTGTTGAATTTAATTATAATCAGGTTCACATCTTAAATCAGTTTATTTTAATAAATATATAGACTCCCTAATAGAAGTTCAAGTATGAAATAACAAATTAAAATCGTGTTTGTCTGGCGTTCATTCCACCGTTTAACTACCAGCATTATAATTTAACGCTCCATTATATTTGGCGAATTCCGTGTTAATCCGCCGTTCGTATTTAGTTTTATAAATTAGTTGCGCAGGATTGACTATCCTTTCACTTATCTGTACTCTAATATCTTTCATTATAGTTAAACAAGAAGACTGAGGAAGTCAGTCACAAGGAGGAGGAGGAGGAAAAAGGAATCGTAGAAACTCCTAAAGAAGTATCTGAACAAGCGCAAAGGACAAGTAGTTTAGATAATTCAGAAGAAAAAACTGAAGATAGGAGTAAGGAAGAGGTAATATATCTTGGCCATATATAAAATCACTGGAGAGAAAGAATTAACAAATTTTGCTTAAGAAATTAGTAGTAATTAGTAATAGGAAGGCCGCAATACCAACATGGAATATTATTTTATCTTAAATATATATAATAGTATAAAGAATAATATTTATACTTTTAGAATAACATTTCCGGTTATTATTGCTTATTGTTAAAATAATAAACTTCTAAAAGATTTCTTTTGTGAAGTTTGCAGTAGCTGAATTGATTTAGTGTTGTATGCAACTCCAATAATACCTTACAAGTTAAATTGATAATTTAACTATTTTTCTCTCTTTAAGGTTGAGAGTTCTCGAAGTTCAACGCCGCAAAGCCTAGCCAAGAGCGAAAATTTGGCTTCTGGAGGAAGCACAGGTTCTGTTCCAGATTCTCCTCAATCTTTTAAAAGTTCGAACAGTCAGACAAACGATTCAAAGGTGACGAATACCAATGGTACCATTGACTTGAATCTGAACATGAGTGCATCCGAAATGCGCCAGTTATTAGCTTCTAGAAAAAAGCACGATCCAAAGAAAATCCAGATGGACCTGAAGAAAAAATATGATATCATTCAACAAATGTGAAATTATATTATTAAAAGAACTATTGTATATGTTAGTGTGGATTTATGGTGGTGGGATAATATATATATATTTTTGACATTCCTGATTTTTCATACATCAGGCTATGTAATGTTTTAAATTAATGTCGTTCGCGTTAAAAGTGCCATTTGTCCTTAATGAAAAGCTCTCCTCCTTTAAACAGAATGTTTTCGTTATTCTTTGTTAATCAAGATTTTTTCTTTGTGAGAATTATCTGAAGATCTTCAAAGGGGAACTTTTGAAACACGCCTCTGGTACATCATTATTTTCCTATTCGAGAGCTTTGCAGATGTATACATATATAATTTGCATATACGTATATATTATATTAAAAAATTCTTTATATTGAATATATGTTTCAGTATAGTGATTTGTAATAATTTTTTCAATCATTGGGTGCATTCCAATTCTGACAATTTTATCTCGTATCTATCAAGGTTGAATCTGATGACGTACATAAAAACAAGCTTGATAACGTCTTATATTTGTTTGATTTATACACCTGTTTAATATATTTCGTCATCATTTTGTTTTAGAAATGGTTTATTGCATTATAGATATACAAAATTTTTCTACACACATATTTATTTCAAGAATTGGAAACTTATGGCAAATTCAATTCTTAATCACGAGAAAATAATCGCTTGAAAGAATAAATCAGATAAGCAATTACGAAATAAAAACTAAAAATTATATTTAAAGTTACCAGAAATAACATTGAATACTTTTGAAACTTTAGAGCATTCACCCGATATTTATTGGAGCACACAATTGGAAGTGCATGATGATACTTATTATAAGTTAGGTAAATGTTTCAGTATGGCGAAAATTGAGAATTTTTCAAAAATCAGTACAGACGACAATTTTAGAGTTTACAGAATAAATACGCTCGCTTGTTCTAGTGTGTCATCAACTAGTTACGTATACAGTAAATGTAAATGTTTTTGCATTTATAACGAAATTATGTTAGGTGTAGTGATTCTTAAATTTATCGATCGTATAAAGTTATTAATCTTTAGGAATTTTCGTAATTTCATTTTATTAATGTTTATAGCATGTCCGAACAGAATTTAATACTATTAAACACCTCCAGGGTATTAAAAATTGGAAGCGCACGTCACGCCTACGTTAGTTACACGATTAGAACTGTACATTTTAACATGAGTATTATTTAGTTGTGCAGGTGTTAACGTCGACAACACCCGTTGTGAGGAAAAATTTAAAGTAGACAAACATTTGGCATAAAGCCCCATATCGATAAATGCAAAATGTGTCCTAAATCGGCCGATTTAGGGCATGTGTCTATTCTGTCTGCGGTAAAAAGTTGATATTATCCGTCGTATTTATTGATCCGGTTGACACCGTAATTTGAATTTTTCCAAAATATAAAAACTCGTTTACAACAAGATTGCCACACTTTTGTGCAATTGAAGGAAAAAATATGTACATGCGAGTTAATATTAAATATTCTCATCCAAAAATTGAACACGGATAATTAATTTGAAGGTCAAAAATTTTCGCTGGTAGCAATAATGTGCCAATTGCGCAATCTGTCGTGCTTTTTTTTTTAATCAGCGTTTTAATAGTTAATATCGCATAGACAAAAATTTTATTTTTTTTTTATATGTGCGACTGAGTCGAATATCTTGCAATTGCACCAAAGAAACTGTTTAGCACGGAAATGCATTGGGAAGAAACCCTACGCGCGCGAATTCAGGCGTGACTTCAATGTCAAGTTGTATACTTAGAAGGTACCGTACTTAAACGTAGGTGTGCAAAACCGGTTCGATCACGTGATAACCTGGCACGCCATTGTTTATTGATTTCGCATTTTATCTCCTCCACCGCTCGAAGATTTTTATCTGTTTAAAAGTCCACGAAAAAATTATATTTTCGAATTTTCGTCAGATAAGAAATTCGTGCCAAGCGTAAACATGTAGCAATGAGTTGTGCCCACGAGCTACTTACAAAAAAAAAAAAAACAAAAATAACTGGAAAGAAAAATATAGCTGCTAACGCGAATGCTTTTTTTAAATTTTGGTAGCAATTGCATGTACAACTTTTATTTTTGATCATTCGCGACCATTCATTGATGCTATCTCGTAATAATTTTTTCAAAAAAAAATGTTTTAATGGATACAAAGATACAATTACATTCAGATTCAGAGAGTGGGGATTAGCGAGGTCATCGAAGCGAAGAACAGGAACCAACTGAGCCCTATTAAATAATGAATGAAAGTACTAGACGTCGACTTACTAAACAGAAAGAAGAAAAGTGAAACAATAGAAACAATCCGCATTTATAGCCCGTAGCTATCTCCCTTCGATTAATTTAGAATCTAAATATTATAATTCGACAGTTATGACTAATTTACTGTGTAGAAGCTGGAAAAATAACAATAATGGAATTTTAAACTGTGCAAAATGGGGGAAAATTATCTTCTCTTTATGAAGACATTACGCAACTAAAGGAAATAATGTCCGGATACAAAAAAATTAATTTTATTTATTTCTTGGATGACTTTTTCTAATTGTTTTATAAATCAATTAAGAGCTGGAACAATTCGTTTAAGCCCTAATTAATACTGGAGCATTTGTAATAAATTCCCAAGCAATGTTAAAATAATTTTTTTTATATACGCGTGACTTTGTTAATCTACTAGTTGATTCGCTATAATTGAACTCATTGACCTCCTAACTACTGGTCGACGACTTCAAATGAAATAATTAAAATTCCATTTTAATTTTTGAATATTCGTATTAGGTTCCGAGGTTCAAGCGATGTTTCAATATATACATTTTTCTTCTACTGTACGTATTATCACTTGTACACTCGATAGTGTTCGTTATCTGTATATAGATAATATCGAAGGTGAGAAATGGAATTTGTGTTAGAAACACTGTCATGATTCAACATTCGAACAAAATTATAATTCGTTTATGTATTATGAAAAGAAAAAATTTACGAAATGTTCTAAAAAAGTTAAAAATCAATAATTTTTATGTAACAATAGTTCGAATATTTGTTAAAATGAAAAAGGAAACTGTTCGTGTTGGAATAAAAATTCATTATTATTTGATATTCAGTATTTGTTACTAGTATTTATGTATAAAGTGCAGCGAATATTCATAGATGAACAATTACAATGTATAAGTGTTTCAGTATTTGAAGAAGATATCATAAGTAGTTCGACTAAAATTATAATTAGCGATTCGTTGAACTTGTAGTTCAATGAACAATGTCTGCCTACTTCATCTATGAGGACATCACTTGTTTCTATAGAAAAATAAATTCGAAATTTTAAGATCTTTCACAATTATCATTTGCTGTGAATAAGATTTCTCGAAAACTATAAAGGATTAATCAAAAAACCTATTGCTACTATTTGAATTATAATAATTACATTTTTTTTTTTTTTTTTTTGGTTGGAATAGCCATAGATAATATTTTGATAAGTTTCGTACATGAAGCGGATATAATTCACAAAATCAAAAAAACTGAATTCCGTTCGAAATTTTTGAAAACATTTTTATTTACATGCAAGCGCTTTCTCATTGAACTTCAGAGTGAGCAAATAAAGCGAAATAAACGATCCGTACTTAGTTTCAACTAAACCGTACATAAGCTACTTAATTATATTAAGCTTGATAATTTGATTAATTTTAGTTTTTTTTAATCCAAAAAACAATCGGTGACTAGTTATCACTTTCTTAAGCATTTGTGCAAGAACTATTGCAACTTTTCGGGTACAATAACATTTTGAAAAACTGTTCTACATTGGACATTATTGCTCTCAAACACGTTCTTTTTTACGCTATTTTTTCTTATTGTTTTAAAAGACAATTAAAGTAGAAATGGATTGATTGTGTTTGCATAATAGAACAAACTTGATCAAAAATAACTTTAAACGGCAACGTATATAAAATATGATTATAAAGTGATCTAAATTTTTTCCATTTATTTCATTTTAAAAGGCATTCGCCTTTTAAAATTTGGCGATTAAAGGTTGGTTCTCACTAGCGCGGTTTCAGCGCGGAAAACCGCCTTCTGACGTCATTTCACGCGGTCAAAGAACAGTTTGAGGGGCGGATTTTCGGCAGCGGTTCGAGTCGAAGCAACTTCAACTTCAACCGCCGAGGTAGCTGACCGTTCTGCTTTTCGACTAATAGCAATGCTCCACAGTTTTACGTCAGATTTCAACACAACTGCTAGTTCGATTATTAATAACGTAAAACAAACTTTTACTTTATTTTCCATCATAATCCTACAATATAAAACAATCAAAATGTCGGTACTCTATGTTTACTGAAATGTGAGAACTTTTTACAGCTTTCCCATAATGCACTTCAAGATAACATAACGCGTTAGTGTGAACTGATGAGCGGTTTTTCGGCGGTGGAAAAATAAAGTGGTAAAATACCGCTACTGCGCCAGTGAAAACCAACCTTAATTCATGTTTTTATTCTACTTATAAAGTTTTGTTTAATTCAAAAATAACTAATGAATACTAAAACAAGAATTTTTGTTCATTCCTTCACGTAACTGATGACCTTCGATCTCTTTCGATGTGAACTTTGCTGTTTTACGCCAGTTTAATATTCAAATTTACGAAACAATAGAATATAACACACGAGTCAACATTTAAGAAATTAATTACTATAATTTGAATTTCAAAAATTATGTGGTTTGTTCGTTCGGATAATTATTCGATAAATAAATTTATTAAGTAATGAAATATTAATACATTAAAAAAACATTAATACTCTAAACATTAAATTTTAAATAATAAAAACGAAATAAGCAACCATAGCAACAAGCAATAAAAGCAGAACTTGCATGAAAAAGATGTGGAAGACAAAATAAAAACGGAAACGATAAAAAAAAATTTTTTATAAATGTTGTTGGTATGGTAAGAAACATTTTTGGTCTAACCAAATTTATTATTAATTCGAATATTTTGGGGGAAATATGAGTAGAGATAGTCGTCATGGCTTTCTAGAATTTCCTTCTTGGAATTTGGTCTAGTCAATGTTTGTTTAATAAAAATGCAAAAATATGCTTTACAAGAAATAGTTATACAAATAATTTTCTACGTTTGAATATTTCAAAATTTCAATTATCTCATAAATATTGTTATTTTTCAAACAGAACTCGAGTTGCATTAAAAACCTAAAATTACAAGTTTAATTCAAAATTTTTAACCATGTTTATTATTCAGTGTGTTTGCAAATTATAAATTTTCATTTTAAATATTTATATTAAAAATTACTTTTATTCCTATTTTTGATGTTATGAAATTCACATAAAAAAACAGACCGAATAACGTAATGACAATCGAATCACAAAAATATTTAAGATTTAATAATATAAATTAAAACAGTACAAGTTATATCAAAAAAAATTGTTATAATTTTATGATATTTAAATATAAAAATTCTGATATTTTAGATCTCGATTAAATTGCCAACATTTTCAACTTTCCAACTTAAGTATTAATATAACTCTCGATAAAAGAAAATATATATTAATTTATTATGTTAAAACAATATCCATCCTATTTTTGTATAACAATTTAAAGTCACTATAAAAAGTTAAAAAGATGGCCACTATATAAAATTAAATATATAATTTAAATTAAGATGATATTAATCACGCTAGCGATTAAAACAAATCGGAGAAAAATTTTAACATATTTCGAATTCATTTTATAAACTTTTTTCTTTTATTTTATTCTGAAAATTAATGTGTTTTCGTCCACGAAATATTATATTATTATTATTATTTTTTTTTTAACTAAAAAATTATAGAAATATAAAACGATCAATTTTACGATTTGTATATGTTATATTAGTTAACTGTGCATTTAACTGCTATCAGTATAATTTATAGGTAACTTAAATATTATAGAATTTTTTAAAATATGTAAAACAACGAAAATAAAAAAAAAAAAAAATGCCAGAGATAAATGTCTGCAAAATTTATAGCAAACTATTGTACTACATAAGAAATCTAGAAATCCTATAAATCATATCTCTATTTTATGATTTAAAAAAATGTAATAAACTCTAGTTAGATAAGCATAAGTATTTTCTGCAATAGTTATAATTGGAATAACTGCATAGTTCATTCTAATTTTAACCCGATTTTTTCTACAATTTCCTGCACAGTTTAAGAAAAATGAATGTCATTTTCGTATCCATCATCTTCTATTCCTTGACCTAGACGTTGTACAAAACTGGAGATCCTTCGGGCTATGGGTCAAATTCGTACTGACTGATTAGACAGGAGAAGAACGACGGGATTCCTAGATAAAGATCATCAATCGATGAATAAGGAAATGTTCTAAACTGGGTTAAACTTCTATCCGGACCTTAAAATAATAAAAAATTTCAGCGCACAGTACATACATCTTACCGCAGAAACTTAATAAAAATTTCAAAATGAAGTACTATAACAGCAACGGCGGCTATTAAAAAAATAAATACCGACCTTGTTGCCAACTTTGAATTACCTGTTTAACTGGACTTTACAAGAACGCAATAGATGAGTTCACTTTAGTTTTTAAGTTGTAAACTTAAAAACTAAACATTTGTTTCAAGTAAGCTGGTTATATCGTAATATCATATTTGACATTAAAAGAAAATTGCGAAAGCAACTACTTCCTATTATATATAGGAAAAGTTTGGCTCCAAAGAAACGATTTATTTTGACTCGTTCGAGCGTATAGATTGACTCAGCTGTTTCTCCGACTCAATGTTAGATGTTCCGCGAATAACAAATAATAGTTAACGATTCTTTTCTGAATTTTGCACCTGTTTCCTGTCCAAGTAAACAAATATAAAGTATTTTTTAAAATAAGTTCCCATATATACGCCAATAAAACAAGTATTAATATATAAAACTTGATCATCTAGATTTTCAACCAAAAATTCGATCTACTTTGAAATAATCCACCTTAGTGATTCAATCTTAAAATCAACATATGCTCTTGGACTTCCCTATACAATTTTACAATCTTATACTGTATGTATAAATATATATATATTAAAAAAATTTTAATGTGTGCATCGTAAGTATTTCATCACAGTCATCTTTACTATTTTCATAACTTTTCTGAGAATTTAATAAAAAGTAAACAAAATTTATGTACAATATATTATTATAGTGTTCGCAGAACTGTAGAAAGGAAAATTTAAAATAAAAATATAAATGTAGACAATAATATTTTAAAGTCGAGAAAATTCTCAGGTTTGTATTGAATAGACAGGGAAAAAAAATATAATGACGACGGCGATGTTAAGAAGTTAAATTGTGAAAAAAATTTACCAGAATAACAGCTTTTAAAGTCTAATGTTTCATTCGAATAATAGTAAAATTAGCATACATTGACGGAAACACTTCACTTCAAGTATTGAGAGACAAAAAGCTAATAATTACACGTATCTTTTCTTGTCAAATATGTAATGAATAATATATCTGATCAAAAACAAATTACAAAGTAA
The DNA here is from genome assembly GCA_011317285.2 of Androctonus mauritanicus. NCBI lineage: Eukaryota > Metazoa > Arthropoda > Arachnida > Scorpiones > Buthidae > Androctonus > Androctonus mauritanicus. The sequence goes on along the minus strand of WUQG02051516.1, from coordinate 12,768 downwards.
AACTATAAAACAAAAAATTTTTAACTATAAAGATAACTTCAGCTTGGTTGTGGAATGTGGGGCTTATCTTAAACAGTTATCGGATAATAAACGAATAAATCATCATTCTATGCTATTGCCAATGGATTGCACACTATAAATCGATATAACTATACTTTAAATCGTTCCAGTGTTTGTAATTTTTAAAAATTAATCTCGTTCGATTTTGCATTTTTATTCAAAGGTATTACACGTTTACATACACCTCGATAAATGGAACTCCTCCCTTTTGTTTGGAGGAACACCCTGCAAAATTCTCGTGTAAATTTATTACAAGACATCAGATATTGTATATATTCTTATAAGATTTACAAAGGATTAAATTATTTTTACTCTGGAAAATTTAAAATATTTTGATACAGCTATTGTAATACTTTTATAGATTATTTTTATCTGTCATGAGATCATCATGATGATGAAATAGCGAATATTTTTTCCAAAAGGAAATGCCGATAAAGATATTTATAATCAAATTTCTCAAATATTTTAATTAAAATAACAGTAAAAAATGTCTCTCTCCATCTATTGGAATAAATCAATAAATATTACTTTATTTTTTGTGCTAAATTTATTCGTTTTATCTTCTAATATTTTATTTGACAATTAGGATTATCCAATTGACGACGAATTTTGCATCAATTATATTATTTTTAATTCTAAAATCAAATATCATTGGTCGTTTAATTCATAAATACCTGCCCATTAATATTCTCAGATACGATGATGACAACGAGTAGACCTCTCAGATATTTAAAAAATCCCAGAGATAGATATTCCGGATTATATAAACTTAATTCATTTAATTTTATTCAATTAAACATTTATCAAATCGGTAAATATGATCATATTATATATGTAATTATTAGTTGCTAATTTTATATATTCATTATTTTTACGTGGAAATAAACCTTGTAACATTTTAGTAATCTTCAGGCAAAACTGGAAACCGAAATGTCTCGAAGGACATCATTATCATCCAGGAAATTTGCACGCAAATATGGATATCCTTTAAGACGATATTAAAGTGTAAAGTGTAGACAAATCCAAACCTTATGTCCCCTTATCCAATGACCTCTTTTCTAACGTTCCCTTTCGGGATATACCATAATTGCTCTATATACAATATATATAATATATTTTGTGTGTGTGTGTGTGTGTTAGTGTTATATATGTTATATATACATATACTAAAGAGTTATATCAAATAATTTCCATCTAAAATTATCTTCTTTTTCTAGGAATAATTAGTCTTGGATAATATTTTTCTTGATTTAGTTAAAACCAAGGATTTTTCAAAATAAAAATAACGTTTAAATTTGACAATTTTCCTCAAAACACTGTTCTATGATGCGTTGAAATCAGCCAAGTTGAAAAAGACTTTTTAAAAAGAAATATATATATGTTATATTGTTTATACAAATGCAAATTTATATGAGTATTTTTATTTAAATAGATGATATTTCTTTTGATTAGTGATTATATATATATATATATACTGTAATATATATTTAATCAAGAATTAATTGCAAAATATATATTTTAAAATTAAAATTTTAAATATATATTTTAAAATTAAAATTTTAAATATATATTTTAAAATTAAAATTTTAAATATATATTTTAAAATTAGCAAATAATAATATATAATTATTATTTGCTAATTTTATGCATTCATATAAACTTTCTGAAATAATTAAATTTAAAATATTTAATTTATAAAAATAAAAGACAATGTCTGTGATTATGTGTTTGTGTGGGGGGAGAGCTATAACTTATAGAAATAAAGATAAGAATCTAAAATTTGACAATAACATCAGTTGAATGACTGAATGGCCATGTGGTAAGATGTGCTTTTTATTTGGAGAATTCAGGATCAATTTCAGATCCTACACATCCAAAATTTTTTTCAGAAAGATTCAGATAGCCCATGATGGATTTTAGAATGGTCTTATCTTGGTATCTTTCAAGATGGAAAGTAAATGTAAAACTATAAAAAAAAGAACAGCAGCAGTTTCATGTTTGTAAAAGTCTAATATAGTTCAAAATAAATTTCAAATAAGATAAACTTTATTATATAATCAGCTTTATAAACAATAATAATAGTAAATATAAGTAATCTTATTCGATTACTTATGATCAAATATAATATTTTAGAATGATTTGAATATGATTTATAGAACAATTTAATTAAAAAAAAATATCACAATGCATAAATGCATGTATATTAAAAATAAAAATGAATAAAATATATATTAAATTATGATAGTTAATTATTCATGAGAGATTCTTGTTTAGGAAAAATTTTCAAGAATCTGGAAGTTTATTAAGGATTTCTAATGCTGAAAACATCCACTTTAGTTCTATATTGTGGTACTTTCTTTTTCTGTAAATTATGTTTTATTTTGTCTAAATATATCTATTATTGTTCTGTTCTCTCAATCTGGTTGTAGGCTACTTTTATATTATTTGCTGACCAGTGCTATATTGTCATATTGCATTAAGATTAAAAAGATATTGTCTATATCTGTAATATGGACAATATTCTTTTAACCTTTTATCCTTTTAATTTTCTTGTGGTTACTCTGAAATATGATTTCTTAAAAATGCTACTTGTGTTTATAATTAGTGTCTTGTATATTTTGCATATCTACAGTACATTTTTTTTTTTTTTTTTAAATAATGTCTTATAGATTGGAAAACTACTGGAATATGTCTTTCAATACTAGATATCTTTAATAATAGATGCTTCATGTTATTTATAAAAAACTGTCATGATAAATATTATGAATTGGAGACATTTTGAGCAGTTAGATTCACTTAAAAACACAAATTCATGATTTAAAACTGATAGGCATTTATTTCATAATACTTTTATTGGAATTTATATTTTATCGGATTCTGCATTCATAAGGAGTTTAAATGTAATTCACCCCTCATCTCAAGTATGGTCACTAAATTGATAAGTCAGAAAAATTTGTAGAATATCACATATTTTAAAGATTTTTTCTTTGTTAACTTCAAAAATTTGCTGAATTTCTTTAACCTAAACCATTCTTGTTTTAATTGTAATATAGTGGTGAAGATGATTATTAGCAGAGTACTTTTGATCGCTTTAGAAAGTTTTGATTTGAATAACCTACTGTTGTTGGTGCTTGATTTCAAGTTGAATAATAAATATAATTTGAGAAGCACTGTATTAGTGAAATGCCATACAGTGAGGTATGCCTATATTGCAATAATTTGTTGCTACAAATAAACATCTTTCTTATTTCCTTTTTCAATAAATAATAGAACATTTGAATAAATATATGTATGTAATTTATTTATTTTTTAATATTAAATGCATATAGTTCATAATTTCTGATTTTTTGCAGATTATCTAGGTAATTGGTTATCCAGGGAAATAAATTTCCTTATTGTTATGATTAACTGGAGTCTACTATATATATATATATATAATGATTAAAATATCATTGAAGTATTTTAAAATAATGCATTTATCAGTTATTCTGAATTGTTGTCTAAATGTGAAATTGACATTCTGACATGATTTTGCTGATGTTGATTAATGTAGCATAGGCGTGATCATTCTTTCTTAATCAGATTCCAAAATTTTAAGAACATATATACTCAATTACAGATTATCCCACAAAATATTCTACATTTAACTTTTTAAAATTATTTTTTTATATTTGTAATTAAAATATAGAAATTGTAATATCAAACTATCAAATATTTGGTTAATTGATACTTTCTAAAGATGATAGACACTCTTTGCATAGCAAACCACTGGGCTGTAATAATGAAGACAATGGTAATACAAATAAGCAAAAATGGAAAAAAAATTATAAATAAAAAAAAAACTGTATAATTTGTATTTTACAATAATATGAAAATAAAGATTGTTTTAATTTTTGGAGAGTCATAATTGATTCTCAACTATCAGGATTGATCCATATTGATCCATATCTAGGATTGCCAACTCCATAAAATTATTAAAAGATATCCCTGCCCAAAATCTATAATTTTCATTTTAATGATAATATGTAGCCTACGTTTAGGTACAAATAAAAAAACAGTATATTTTAATATTAATCTTTTCATTTTTATTTTTAGAAAATACAAAATATTTGACAAAATAAACAAATTTATTAGTGTAGGAACAAAACAATTCAATTTAAATATGTAAATAAAAGAAATGTGTTAAAAGAAAGTTCTAGATGAGATCATTTAACAGTTGAGCATGGTAACTATAGATGTGTGATGATAACTAAATTGAACTTTATACTTAAAAATGGCAACATCTGTGAGTTCGAAATGCATGAGTGAAATGATAACAAAATTAAGAGGAATTTTTAAAACTTTAAATTATTTACAGTAATTTAAAGTTTTAAAATTTCATCTTAATTTTTTTGTTAAATAATTCATTGAAATTTTAAAGCATGAAACAGATATTTAAATCTATAATATCCTATTTGCATATTAGAACAATTTCTTATATATATATTATACTTATTTTATCATAGATAAGTAAAATAAAGGACATTTGACATCCTTTGCCTGTTTAGAAAAGGACTAGAATTTTGAAATGCAAATAAAGTGCTGTTCTTTGAAATAAAGGACAGTTGACAACCCTATCCATATCCCTCATTGCTTTTTTTCCAAATCTGGTGATCATACTAATGTAGTAGCAAATCTGAGACTCACTATACTGATTTTTAAATCAATTTCAGTAAATCAAAAATGGAAAATTTGTTTGATTAATAAAAGAAGTGGATAAACAAACATTGAAAAACTGATAATCATTCAATTTAGTTTTGAATTCTTGATATCTATGGAACAGAATTTTTTCAAGTTACAGTTATATAACCTATTATTTTAAAGCTCTCTTGATGCTGATTACAAAATTATTTTAATTATTTTTTCTAAAGTTATGATTTTTAAAGTTGTAAAAATTATTATTTTTGATATATACTATATATAAATACAGGTATCCCTCCTGTATCTCCTATACATCATAGATAGATTCCTAAAAAACATCATGTTGTGTGAAACAATGTTATATGAAACCTGAAGCCAATACAAAAAAGAGAGTTATGTTCCAAAACTAATTAAAAACTAATAACTTTCTTTAATACCACATAAGAAATTTAAATTTTTATTAAGAATATTAATAACACAAACCATAAAAAAAGAAAAAAGTATACAGCTTATGTAACATTCATTTAATAATTATATCTTCCTTACCACTGTTTTGTTAAAATGAAATGCTTTAACAATATCAACTTCATTTTCTGAATTTTTTTATGTATTTAAAGTTTGTGTGTTTTCCACTCTCTTTACAAAATCTGTAAACTAACTTGCTATAATACACTAGAAAACAATCATTCCTTAACATATACCCAAAAAAATTTATGAATAAAAAGTTTTCTTCTCTTTCATATTTCTCTATTGAAGAATAAAAACATATTTTATCCAAAAACTGAATGTTTGGAACACAAAATACTCAATGGTCACCAATTAATTCAATTTCAAATCGAAACTGAAAATAGACTGCATATCATCCCTCTCACGATAAACTAGAAAAATTGTATTTATGACTAATTTTAGCAATTTCCCATGATATTTCCCAATGATTGCAATTTATGTGCATATTATGTATCCATAGATTTAAAACATTTTCATTAATTTTGTGTATGTTGTAGGAGAGTAAATGTAATTTTTTAAATGTGTTAAGTAAAAACTGTGTAGAAGTACGATGTTATATGAGGGTTTCTGCAATTTTCAAATTGTGTTAGAGTGAAATCATATTGTAGGAAGTCGTATTATAGGAGGGATAACTGTATATAAATATCATGCTTATATATACATAAATAGGGTAATAGCAAGAGTAATTACTGTTTCATAGAAAAGCTGGATAATAGTAATTACTCTTAAATGAAGAAACACTTAATTGCTATTATTACAATGCAGTAAGCAAAATTTAAAAATTTCAATACTATTGTTGATAGTTATATGTATTAATAATATTTAAAAATATATTAAAAAAATAATTATATTGAACCATACATCTTAAAAAATGAACAGTCATTGTAGTACAGTAATTTATGCAATAATTTTACAATAATTTTAGAAGTTACAATTAACTTTTTTTCTTGAATTAGTAAAATATAAAATATTTTATATTTTCAAAAAATAAAAAATAATTGCAGAACCATAGTTTTTGTAAATGCCTATTTAATTCTCTCTCTTCAGAATGAATACACAATTGAAAAACATATGAAAAAGAGATTAATTATCTAAATTTCCTTATGAGTCAGATTTTCTGAATTATATTTATAAAAAGTATTTTTTATAACATTCAAAATTTATATTATATATTATTTTATTTCTTCATGATATGGAATTGAAATCTATATAAATATATATAAAAATTATTATAAATTTTTTTTATTTTTTTAAAGTTATTATATATATCTTTTAATTCCAAAACTCTCAATGAAGAAACAAAATAATACGTTAAAACTGCTTATAATAAAAAAAGACAGAATATATCATTTTTTTGAAGTTATTTTATATTCCAATTATTGTAGCCACATTATTATTTTCAAAAGAATAATTTAGTACAAATATTTCAGCATCACAAATGAAACAGCATATAAAAATTCTAGGATAAGCAAAATTCCATTAAAATATTTCAGAAATTTTCTTTTATTAAATCTCATAATTTTTTTTTAAACTTGATTAATATATATTTTTTCATTTTGCTAATAATAAACTTTTAAAATTACTGATTATTAATACAAATAATTTATACTTGTAATAATCTAAAAAATTAAATTTGTGCAACATTTCAACAGAATTAATTTACATTTTCCATTATTTTCAGAAATAATTTTACTATGTAACAGTTTTATCATATATATTCAATTAAATAATAACAAATATTATTAAGCATATGTATAAATGAATACTACTTGTCAAATTTGAGAAAAAATTCTTTGTGATGTTTTAGAACTGAAGAGGAGAGTTCATTTTGTATTATATTTTATAAATAATAAATCTGTCACCTGATAATAGGCTTTTTACATTTGAATGTTTTACCAGTGACAGGACATGTGATGTGATGTTTTGCACATTGAGGATGAGTAATGACTCCATTTGGATACCAAACAAAGGCTGGTTCCATAAAAGGACGATTACAAACTGAGCATAATCTGCAAGGGAAAATATAATGTTTAAAAATTTAATAAATTGTTACATGCCTTAAAATAAAATTAAAATGTAAAAATATACGATAATATTTTCCTTTAATATTGTATATATTTTCTTTTCACTTTTAAGAATTTATAAGAAATAGAATTTGAATTAAAAATATAAATAAAGATCATACATACTTGTCTTCAGTCATAATTAATGGAGCATTCTGAAGATGAATTTTTGCATATTTTACTTGTAAATTTTCTCCACGAGCAAGTGCATTTTCTATATGATACATTGAATATTTATGTAATGAATTTCTAAGTGCTTTATTCAAAAACTGATCAACAACAGCTACAGACCAATGAGATGGAATGAGTTTTAAAACCTATTAAATATGATCATCATTAATAAATGAATTTAAATTCAATACATAAAAGATTAATTCTGATTCTGAATATTTTTTAACTGCTTTTAATTTTGAAACAAGAGTAAGAGTTTAATGTTTCTTGCTAATATTATCTTTATCCAATGAGAACTTAAACATATTATATGCCAATGTTTGAAATATACAATGGTAAGGTAGTTAAATTTTTAAACAACAGATAGCATTGCATCAGTAGACTACATTTAAATGTAGAGAATACTTGCAGGAGCCCAATTTTATGAATCCTCAATTATTGAATATTAAAATTCAATAACTGAGGAAGCATAAAATTTTTCAATGCAATCATTATTAAATCACTTTAATATCTCATTAAAAAGTCAGACAAGCCTTCCCCTCTCATTTATTCTAATTCATCCTTTTCAAATACAATCAAACCCCAATAAGATACCCTGTTTGGGGACAATTTTAGTGGCTAATCAGGATTGATAGTTTATTGAAAACATATGTGGTATAGAAATGAAAACAAACTCTGAATTTATTAAATTTAATTAAATACAGTACATTTATATTTAGCATCCAAACTTAACATTTCTAAAAAACTGTATATTTTACAAAATAGTATACATACTGTATATGTACAATACTATATAGAAAATATGTCCATCTGTTGTTCTGATCCTTTATTTTGAATTCTCTGTAAAACATAAGGTGCACAGTTTATTGTACAGTATCCTTATTTGCATGATACGCAATAAAAATCAAATTCTTTTAGTTGCGGGGGCGATAGAAGTAATTAATCAACATCTGCTTTTTTTTTTATCTTTTCCTATTTGACCAATCAGACTATCTAGTGCTATCACATGGGGAATTGCATTACTATTATAACAATATTTCTTCAAAAACTTTGTTTTTAAGCCTTCTTTGGTCTCATTGCATTGACAGGACTGGTTCTTCTCTGTCGTCATCATTCTCTTCTGAAAAATTCTTAATATCAGGTCACTATAAAGCATTTTCACAATGCCAATTATTGACATCTCACAATTTTGAAACTTTGCCCTCAAATGTCAGAAATTCTTCAAAAATCATAGGATTATCTATAAGGGTATATGTATTTAGCTGCTCCAGTGTTTCTCCTAGTTCCTTACCAAGATTGTGTTTAGGAACAGAATGTGTTATTTGTTTAATCAATCCCATGTGAGCCCAGCTATTGTGAATGGCCTCTGGTGTCACTTCATTCCCACGCTTTCTTTATCATGTAAATTACATCTTTATGAGAAAGAGTTATGAATTTGCTGTCACTGATGCAATCAATCATGTGTCTGACTTGATATAGTCAATAGTGGGTCTTAAAACATTTCATAATCCCTGCATCTAGTGAGTGCAACAAATCAGTGCAATTAGGTGGCAAAAACTCAATTCTGATGTTGCTGAGAGTTTCTTTCTTGTGGCATGTGGCATTATCAATCAATAGAAGCATCTTTTAGTTTTCTATTTTCATAGCTGCATTGAATCACTTCAGCCAATTGCCAAACTCTATAGCTAACATCCATGCTTTTCTATTGTGCTAGTAATTGACATACAAGTTTTGAATTAAAATTCTTGAAACATTGTGGGTGGGAACATTTCCCAGTAACAGTCATTGTTTTTTTGTCACTTCCATTTGCACTTGTGCAGAATACGAGCATAATTCTGTTCTTTATCTTTATACATCTCTTGGCTGGTTCAGCTGAAATAGTCTTGTCTGGCTCCATGTAATAGAATACAGCACTTTTATCCATATTGTGCATGACCTTGGCTTGATATTGTTCAATTATAACAGATAATCTATGGCAAGCTTCATTGATGACTTGTTCATCAATTTCCGCCATTTCACCATGTTACAACACTCGCAAAAGGCCTCTTGTTGTTTGAAATATGCCAGCCATCCGTTGCTATATGTGAAGTCCAATATATTTATTTTGCTCTCCAAAAACAACAGCCTGCTTGCTCCCTTATCATAGCATTCATAATAAATCTATGCTTGGCATTTACTTGACTGATCCACATGACCAATGCATTTTCCAACTCTTCATATTTAGGTGCTTTAAGCCATTTTGCACCTAAAATGGCTGAAAGCACTAAATACGATCCTCTGGTAAAAGTAGAAGTGAATTTTGTCTTAAAATCAATGATATTCAGAGTAAATTTTCATTGATTTAAACAAATTACAGTGAATACTTGATTAATGATCAAACAACTTCTTTGCAAAATGCAATAGTAGTATAGATTTATTCTCCTCTTTAAATTGAAAATAATCCAAGGGTTCATAAGCTATGTGATACCTGTATTGAGAAATTAGCATATTTGATAAAATTAATAGTCAAACATAGCTGGCTGGCTGGCTGGATGTCCCTTTTTTGAACAAACCACTGTACCAATTTCAATAAACAGAGTATCATTAGAAAAGTATAATCTTCAGATGTCTGTGACAGCCAAAATTATTTGTTGTTATTAATAACTTAAAATTAAAGAATAAAAGTAAATTGAAATTCCTCTAGAAAGACAAAATCTGCAGACGGCACTAAAACATAATCATGGAAACAGCATGGAAAAAACAGACGGCATTTTATGATTACCTACACAAGTTCAGAGGTATTTTTTGCAACGGTTTTTTATCGTTATATACAGTATTAAAAGATTAAATCACAATATTATATTTCTGTTCATTTATATGAACAAATAATTTCTAGTATTTGATAAAATTTAGAACTAATTGCTTGGCTGACATTATTGCTTTACAATTTAAAGCATCAATCAAAAAGTCACTTACCAATTGTATCTTAATTTTTTAGTAATATGCTTGCCTTATTTTTGTTTTAAATATTAGACATTTATTTATTTATTTATTTAATATATAAAAAGATCTTACAAACTAATATGCTTTTGAAATTCAAATTCCTTTCTACAAAATCACAGAACTAGATTATCAGTTAGTGTTATCTCTTTCTGCTATTCTATATATGTATCTCTAGCAAAGACAATCGTGAATATATAATGATTTATGTATTTCAATTATACCTAATTCTGTAAATAATAGAAAAAATAATCTTAATTGCTGTATATCGTTTCAGATAAATGGAATTTCAAATGAATTGGACTTGAACTACTAAAACTATATTATATATTTGTACTTTAAAAGTATTTATGGAATTTTTAAAAACCAAATTTGAAATGAGTAAAGATTCCACTCTGAACTTGACTGGGTATCTTGTACATTGTAAACAAGGCTATGAAAAAAATTAAATATATTTTATATATAACACTTACTTTAGCAGCATCAAATTCTGCAAGTTCACTATTCAAAAGTTCTACTGCTGGTGCTATTAATTGTTCCTGTATATTTCCACTGAAATTAAAATATATATTTATTATTTTAATTTAGGAAACTTATTAATATTTAACAATATATATATTTTATATTTAATCAACTTATAACTGTATTTAATAAAATTAAATATTTTAATTATATTATTATCTGTCAAATGGATATCAATTTTAATTAAAAAATAATTCATTATTCAATAACACTTTTCTTTAATTTTTTATTGTTTCTTTGCAATTAGTCAAAAATTGATTTGTCATAGTAAATCATATTAATAATAAACAAAAATGTAGGTAGTTCTCAACTTTGAGTTAATTTATTTCTGAAGTGTACTTGTAAAACAATAACTTGTAAGCCTGGAATTAATTTCTCTTAGACATAATATTAAAAATATGGAGTTCATTTTCAATAATGATATTTCACTATAATAAAATTAAGCAATGGTAAAAAAATCAATAGTTTATGATTAAATAATGATTTTTGTTAATGATTTTTGATTTTTGTATTTACAAAAATGAAAACATATATATTTAAAATCAAGAAATTATAATAATAATGAAGTTATTAATGTAATATAAATCCTTCAAGAATATTTAAATCATTATTACTAATGGATGAGTAGATAAGTTTTTATACAATTAAACTGCTGTAATTAGGCACAATCCAAGAATGAAAATATTTATATAACATGGCAGTGAAACCATAGTAACCAGAATCATAAATGTACATATATATATATATTTATGATTCATTATAAAAACTGTTTTTGAGTGCTTTTCTTTTAGTGATCATTTTAAGAATAATAGGCAATTTGATCTTTTCTACTATAGTAACTAGAGGGTTCATTATTTCCACTTCTCACTTGGCCATTTTTATTTTTTCCATTTTATAGCAGATGATGGAATGCCTGCTATAAATCCAGTCATACTACATTGTACAGCTATCTATGTGGATTGAAATGCCATATTTATGAATCTATAGCATTTATTTATTGTAATTAATGATCATATTTTTGATTTTTTTTGATACTTCATATATAAAAAAAGAGCTTGTAAACTGAGAATTTTCTATATTTAAATTGATAAAAAATATATCAATCACTAAAAATATCTATGAGGAGCATTTAAATTTAAATAATAATTTGGATTGCCTGCCCAAATAACTGCATATGTATGGCAACCAAAGTAATCATGTGAAGCATTGGCCTCTCCTCAACTTTGAAACCATCAAGCAATTAACTTATATTTCTCTGAAAGTTACAGCAATGAATGAAGATAAAATTCATCCAATCATGCAACAACTTATCATCATCAGACTTCTTATCAGAAATTTCTATTTGAAATTTGCAGAAGATTGAAGGCATAGTTTTGTGAATCCGCATTGTCTGATACAAGCATTTGTAAGTGGTGTATGGTTACGGTGACCATATTTTTTTGGGGAAAATAAAGGACATATCGAAGAAAATAATAAAATACCTTATAAAATTCATAAGTTTATAATATTTCTTATGAAAATATTATAAACTTAACAATCTTAATTATTATATATACATACACATTGTAAAAATTTAAATACCATTAAATTTGATACTTTTCAGTAGAATTAATTTTAACTGTAAGGATTCTTCTTACTTGCTTTTTCTTATATAATATAATAAAACAAGCTCTTTGCAAGTATAAATTATAATTTTATTTGGCATAACGTTTTCGGATTATTGTAAGTCCCTCTTCAGTGCCAATACAACGCAGAAGAAATTAAACATATAAGAATATAAAATTCG
>WUQG02051505.1:0-10300 GCA_011317285.2 Androctonus mauritanicus | reverse complement strand
TTTGAAAGGCAAGCTTTTAATAAAGAGCAAAAATTTTTCTTTTTGATTCAAAAGTTGATCTTTGGCATAATTTTCAAAAGACTCCTAGTATAAGTAATTCATTTTATCGATGAATATTACGAATGAAATTTTTACCTTGGCGAATCTATCTGGAGGGAGAAACTGTACATGATTTTGCAACTCAACACTCCTGGATGTATCGGATGTCTTCCGGGCCTGATTGTTGGTGTCTATAGCCGCTGAAGTTGTTGTTGTAGTACTTTAGCCATCAATTCTCCTCTCAATCTAAAATTATAGTTCTGCTGGGGAACAAAGCATCATGTTCGGAGTTAATTTGATATACTTCTCTGACTCTATAAGTGTCGATTGATGGATATTAACTGATGAAAGTAACGAATAAAACGATGAGCACGAAGCACAATAAAACTAGTCGAATTTCTAGCTGGTGTTTCCAGATATTATCCTAATTGCTTTCTAGAATCCTTTGCAATGTTCTAATATCTTCTATAGAGTTCTGAATGTTGACCGGCACACTCTGAAGAATTGATTCAAATTCTTCATTGTCCTCTGAAAGTTTCCATTTGTTGACCAAACCAGTATGAAGAATTAATTCTTATTACTCACTCTCCTCTACAATGTAACCATATTCAATTCCTTTTTACCTTGACCAAGGAATCTTCCTCTTTTTCAGACTTGTACTTTTCGTGGCATTAAAACCCTCTAAAGTCATAATCATGTGTTCATTTGTCAAATTCCCCTGCAGATAGCAGAAATATTTTTTCAAATCCCAATGGACAACGCGACGTTTTGCGCCGGGGTGGGTGGAGCTATATATATCTATGAATATTATCATGTGCATCATAGCTCAAAAACCGAGATAAAAAATTTGGATGATTAAACTTACTTGAAAAATTCTTTTGTTTTTGCAGAGTTTTTCACTTTTTGTATGACTTAAAAACTCTTTGAACAATGACCAAGAGTAAAAACGTTCTGTTAGTTCATATTGTCAAAATACATAAACATTAAATTGGAAGTGATAAAGAACACAGGTAATCAGAATTATGAGTATAAGTTGATGCATTATAAAATATCAAGATGTCGAGTGGCCAGATGAGGATCCAGGTCAGAATTTGAGTGAGTTATCAGATGGCATAATGACCAAGCAAAGAATGCCAAAGGGCTTTTTGAGCATCTGGATCAGAACTTCAGTCGGTCGAATGGCATAATGACAACGCGAAGAATGCCAAAGGGCTTTTTGAGCATCCGGATCAGAATTTCAGTGCGTCAAATGGCATAATGACCAAGCGAAGAATGCCAAAGGGCTTTCTGAGCATCCGGATTGGAATTTCAGTAGGTCAGATGGTATAATGACCAAGCAATAAATGCCAAGTGGCTGTTGCAGCATCCAAATCGGAATTTTTGTGGGTCAGATGGTATAATGACCAAGCAAGGAATGCCAAGTGGCTTTTTGAGCATCCGAATCAGAATTTTGATAGGTAAGTTGGTACATTATAAAATTACGAGATTTCAAGTGGCTATTTTAGCATCCGGATCAGAATTTTTCTGGGTCAGATGGTATAATGACTAAGCAAAGAATGCCAAGTGGCTTTTTGAGCATGGAATCAGGATTTTGATGGGTAAGTTGGTACATCATAAAATTACAAGATGTCAAATGGCTATTTCAGCATCTGGATCAGAATTCAAGTGAGTAATGAGATGGTATAATGACCAAGCGGAGAATGCCAAAGGCTTTTTGAGCATCCGTATCAGAATTGCAGTAGGTCAGATGGCATAATGACCAAGCGAAGAATGCCAAGTGGCTTTTTGAACATTAGGATCAGGATTTTGATGGGTAAGTTGGTAAATTGTAAAATTTCAAGATTTCAAGTGGCTAATTTAGCATCCCGATCAAAAATTTTGTGGGTCAGATGGTATAATGGCCAAGCGAAGAATGCTAAGTGTCTTTTTGAGCATCCGGATCAGGATTTTGATGGGTAAGTTGGTACATTATAAAATTACAAAATACAAAATACAAAACTAATTTTTTTACTTTTCCTGGCTGGTTATCATTCAACTCTCATAATGCGGTGTAAATTTTTTACTTTCGAAGAAATTTTTTTTTAGGATTGAAGAATCGCGTCAGCGATTCCGGTTCTGTGACGAGTATAATAATATACATAGATATATATGGCACCACCCGCGCCGGCGCAAAACGTCGCGTTGCCCGTTGGGATTTAAAAAAATATTTATGCTATCTGCAGGGGAATTTGACAAATAAACCAATGATTATGACTGTAGAGAGTTTTAATGCCATGAAAAGTACAAGTCTGAAAAAGAGGGAGATCCCCTGGTCAAGGTAAAAAGGAATTGAATACGGTCACATTGTAGAGGACAGTGAGTAATAAGAATCAATTCTTCATACTGATTTGGTCAACAAATGGAAACATTACGGAGGACAATGAAGAATTAGAAGCAATTCTTCAGAGTGTGCCCGTAAACATTCAGAACTCTATAGAAGTTATTAGAACATTGCAGAGGATTCTAGAAATCGATTAGGATAATATTTTAAAAGACCAGCTAGAAATTCGAACAGTTTTATTGTGCTTTGTTCTCATCGTTTTATCCGTTGCTTTCATCAGTTGATACCCATCAATCCACACTTATTGAGTCAGATAAGTATATCAAATTAACTCTTAACATTATGCTTTGTTCCTCAGCAGAACTATAATTTCAGATTGAGAGAAGAATTGATGGCCCAAGTACTGCAACGACAACTTCAGCGGCTACAGCCACCAACAATCAGGCCCAGAAGACATCCGATACATCCAGGAGTGATGAGTTGCAAAATCATGAACAGTTTCTCCCTCTGGATAGATTGGCCAAGGTAAAAATTTCATTTGTAATATTCATTGATAAAATGAATCACTTTTACTAATAGTCTTTTGAAAATTATGCCAAAGATCAACTTTTGAATCAAAAAGAAATATTTTTGCTCTTGATTAAAAGCTTGCCTTTCAAAATTTTCAGATTCTGTTTGAGAAGTAAATGTATCAAGATTGTTCTTGAAATAATATTGATTCATAATTGTAAGAAAGGTTGTCTGTCAAAAACAAACAACAACCAAATTGAAGAACCGTGTAAATAATACTTCGTGATTTTATTTTTAAAGTACTCATATCAGTTTGAAAATTCAAAATGAAGATTGCCATTTTTTTTGACACATATAATTTTTCAACAAACTTTTGGAAGTTTAAAATTTTACCGAAGTTATTAAAATATGGTGTATTCTCGGACTAAAAATCAATCTTTCAGCAGCAAATAATTATTCTACCTTACTTATTATTGGAGAAAAAAAATTGTTGATTTAAAATTGTTTATAGTAATTGAACGAGAGATCGGAGTGAGTCGGATCTGATTTCAGAGGACGTGTAACAAGATCATTTAACTGTTTGCGAAGTTTCGAGTCAATCAAACAATTTGTTTTTGTTTTATCCTAAAAGAACCAACAAATTGGCAAAAAAACCAGTGCTTATAAATATTTTGAATGCCAGTAGAGAAAAATTTAATATTTATATTTCAATCTTATTATTTTTTAGAAATTTTTAAATCTTTATTCTGTCTAAACGTGGTGTTCAATACGGTTTTATTAATTTTTGGCGTTACAACTTCCATCCGAGTTTTAACCAATTTATGAAACTCCGGTATTCTACAAAGGGTAATTTGTTATTTATTGTCTTATTATTAGTTTATTCGTCGACTTACGATAGCTCCACGTGATGAATTGCTTCAGCACTTTTCCTTAATTGTTTTATAGACATTTTTCGCCAATCGCAAGTCTTCAGTTGTTCTGATGAAAAATAAATTTTTTTAGTGTATTGAAGCAATAGATTGCGGACGAATTTAAATGAATAAATGAATTTTGTGTAAATAATTATCGATAGTCTATTTCAGTAATTCTTTTTCCTACCATCTACGTAATCAACGATTATCTGATCCATTTTATTATAATGCAATTGTATGTTTCAAATATGAAAAAAAAAATTCTCATATCGTATGAATTTGAGGCTAAGTTAACGATCTTTGTCAGTTATTATTATTTTTTTAATGTGTAAACTTTGTCGTCCGAATTTTTCTTACATTTTCCAATCAAATTTATCTAAGCAGGGTAAAAATTGAATTGAATCGTTTGAAAATATCTATTTTAAAATATAAGCATGAAACCGCACTCCGCCAGATTTTATTTAAACAAAATATTTTCTAATAAAACCATTCTGTTATCAACGTACTATAAATTATAAAAATAAAACTCATGAATGACTGAGCGCTGGCACAAACTCAACTGAAACTTTTTTTTTCTAAATATACTAGTTTCAAAATGAATGCCATTGGTTTGGGGGCCATTGGTGGGCATAACTTGGCGGCAGTTACCGTAGAAGTGAGAAGGATGAGGATGCTACATATTCTTGGAATGCATCAAGAGAGACATGGCATTCCAAATTACAACGAATGCGAAAGGGATTATCGAGCAATGTATAACGATGATAACGCACCGCCTTTCGCAAATTCGTTTCGCAAGTACATTATAATTGATAAATAAATGCTGAAATAATAATGATAATAATAATAATAGTTGAATGAATGTCAAAATTTTATATTCTCTTAGAAAATTAATATTTACTTAGCGCATATCAAAATTTTCTGGAATTGGGCCTTGTGAATAGGCCACGGCTACAGAGAGAAAATCCGGTAGCAAATGATGATTTGGTAGTGGTGATTGAGAGACTACTGGAATTAAATCCTCGACAAAGCCTTAGAAGATTGGCTATACAATTGGGTAATTTGGAAACATTTTATTTCAATGCTTAAATTTTCTTTTTTATTTATGTGTAATACTGATCATATTAGTTTGTCATTATGTTTTTAGATATGTTTCCTACAAGTCATTAGAGAAAAAAGGCATTACAGATTTTTGACGTTGGTTTTGCGAGTTATAAACCCGTCTTTGATATGCTCAGAAATTTTGTTATTTAAAACTTTATAAATATATACTTTTATATCGTTATTTATTGAGTAAAATTAAATAATATTTCATTTGTACAGCATCTTTTAACAATTATTCATTTTACTTGTCTGATGTATTATAAAATAATAATTATTAATTTTAATATTTTTTTTAATAGAGGAACATCGCGAAACTGTTCGGATCATAGCCAGAAAAGTATTGGGTAGATATCCTTATAAAGGAATACCTCAGATCCGTTTACAAGCAAATCACGAGGATGCAAGGGTTCAGTTTTGCATATGGGCAATTAACCGTTTTGGTAAGTTTTCAAATATGAGTTTAATTTCGTTCATTGATAAAAGCATCAAGCTACAGGGAATTTCTCTATAATGGCGAAGGTCTACAAATTTGTCAAAATTTTTGTGTATCAATTTTTTAGCATAAATAATAACATTGGGAGCAATCAATCAACCATGATTCAGAATCATTTCGAATATTTTCTAAAACGAATCATTTTTTATTTAAAAAGCAAACCTTTTTTTCAATTTTTAATAGATAATTCCAATTTTGCACCTTGAAACCTTTTTAGCATTAAAATGACCTCAGAATACACCAATAGATCCTCAATCTTTTGTGCAATTTTAAAATGTCTCAAACATCAACAGATTTTAAAAAACTTTTGAAAACTGGTAGAAAATTCGAAAAATGGGTTATAAAGGTTTGAAATACCACAAATAAATCTGTTTCAGATCCAACTTGATGACTTTCCAAGTTGTATTTTGTGCATTTGAATTTTAAAGGTGTAAAAGGCAAAAATAATTCTAAAGCTCCTTGTACTTTTTGTACTTTTTCTTCATGTTTAAATTTCGACATTTTTCTGCCGTAGAAGTTATCAAGATACGGGACGAATTTTTCGATAATATTAAGGTAATTTTCATTTGATCACAATAGTCATCCATATGATTAATTCGACCTTTGATGGTTGGCTTAAGTTGAAAATCAAATTTTTAGTATGGATATAAATATTAAAATTTTTATAACTTAATTGAATGGATTTTCCAAATTATGTAGACCTTTGAGATCCATTCCTTCGCTTTTGAGACACTTTTGATGTTAAAATAGGATTTTGGACACATCTTTAAACCTTGCTATCTTATAGGACCCTTTGTGATGAAATGATGAAATTGTCCATATACATAATCTAAATATATTTTTGTTACGAAAAACAATTCTTCGAATGTTAATAATATTTAAGTTAGCAACAAAAACTGATAAATACATTTTTTGTTTTTTTTCAATAATGTAGCAAGAGATAGAAGATTTTTTGAAAGGGTTTGTTTCACTGATGAAAGATTATTTACAAACAAAGGATTATTTAATCGACAAAGTTATAGAAGTTGAGATCCCTTCAATCCTCACTGGATTCAGCAAGTAGATCGAAATCACACATGGTGGACGATGGTCTGGGGCGGAATTGTGGGGGATCGTGTTATTGGTCCCTTTTTTTTCATGGAAGAGTAAATGCCGCAACTTACACTGACTTCTTGGAAAATCATCTTCCTGAATTGACGGAAGATCTCCCCCTAAATTTGATTGACCAGATGTGGTGGATGCAAGACGGCGCTCCAGCCCACCGCGCCAATGGCCCAGTAAATTTTTTAAATGAAACCTTTCCTAGCAGATGGATCGGATTAAGGGGGCCAGTATTTTGGCCTCCTTATTCGCCTAACCTCACGCCGCTTGATTTTTTTTTGTGGGGGTTTGTAAAAAACTATGTTTACGAAAGAAACCCGAGAAATAGAAACGAGTGCGAGGCGATGGTTCGGCAAGCATTTCGGGCAGTAACGGTCGATATTCTCCGACGAGTGCGACAATCTTTTCATCAGAGGATACAATTATGTCTGGAAGTCCTGGGTGGATCGTTTGAAAACATTGTTAAATGCCGCCAATGTAATATATTCCGCGATTAATGATTAATTTCGTTATAATTGAAAATGATTGTTTTCTAATGTATTTTAAAATAAGATATATATATTTTTTAACATTATTCGAGTTAATCATTCAATTAATTTCTATCTTATTTGACATTGAAAAAGGATGGTGGAAATTGTTACTATGATGAGGAAAACAAAAAACAATAGAATTATTCATTTCAGAAATAAAAATTTTTCAAAGATTCCAAAAGTTTAAATGTATAAATTATAATAACTTTCTAAGTAACTCGAATGAACTTCAATAAAAATTAATATATGCTATTTTTTAGATTTGTTTAGTGTTCAGTTAGGATTTTACTATCAAAGCTGTTTGCTGATAAGAAGTGACAAATTTTTGATAGGCGACCAGAAAGAAAAGAGACAGAGCTGTTGATTAATGTTTTTGAAATTAGCAATATTTTATCATATTTCGTTTTTTTAAATTTGTTTATTAAATTAATTGAAAACATTTTTTTATGTTAAAGAGGTATTTTAAAATAGCATAACGCAAGAGAACTTTCCAATCAAATATATTATGAAAAAACATATTAAGGTGCAAAACCATTTGATTTCTTTGTAAAATCACGATTTTATGATTAACGGAAGGATCAAGTGCTGGATTCGCCGATTTTTGAAGTTCCCGTTTCACGAATCACGAAGTGTTCTTGGACAAAATTCAAAACTTCCGTGAATTTGAACCTGTCAACCTTGAATAGGTCTTTGAATTCGTCATCACAAATGACATAATTTTCATCCTCGGGATCCTGAAAGAATTAAAAATAATTGATAATTTAATAATTTATAAGTTCTGTAACAAAAATTGAAGAATTAAAAAAAATTATTGAAGATATCGTGATAAGGAAAATATAAAGTACAATTTTTCATTGCGTTACTATTTAAAACTATAATTTATTATAATTGCATATGATATCATCATTAGTAACGAAAAATAAGATTGAAGAGAAGCACTGTAACGAATAATCAATTATTTAACGACGACTTACAAATAATTTTCTTTTTTCAAATAATGAGGACAAACGATGAATCACCTCGCTTTTCGTCACATATTTTTGATGATTCATTAATTTTGACAGTGCCGGTGAAAGCTTCATCTGAAAGTCATGCTTTTGACACTTTGACTTCTTACTTTTGACAGTATCTGTCGCTTTTATTTTCGGTTTTCTACCTCTGGTATCCTTGCGCTTAACTTCAAAAGATAACCAACAATCAGGGAAATAATATTTAAAAATACGAATAAAAAAAATAATTTAATTCACGTGTAAATAATTTGTATTGCATGATGAGCGAAGTTAAAAAAATTATTAAATAATTCATATCGAGGGTAGACACGAAAAGTAGCAAGATTCAAGTTTGAGACGAAATGTAGCACGTTTGGGCTTATTTGAAGAAAAAAAGCGCGTTTTTCTGAAAAGTAGCACGTTTTGGAACGTGTTTTCGAAAACTAGCAGGTTTCACGCGTCGTTTCGGAAATTAGCCCGTTTAAATTCAGTTGGGACGAAGAATAGCAAGTTTAGGACAAAAATATTCAAAGCTCAAAGATTATTTTATTTAACATCCAAAACTCTTATCAAATTTGATTCTAGTATAACTTGAAACAATGTTCATCCAGGCTAATTTTTTTAAATCACATGATTTTATTTGGAATTTATAAGCAGCGGAAATATCTCGAGACCACCACCAATAACTTCTTGCATGTAAGCAAAAAAATCAAATAATCTGGAAAGGGCATTTTGTGTAGATTACACTGAAAAAACATATGGTCAGAAGACACTGAAAGATATCAAATGAAGGAAAAAATTGCGCGAAAGGCGCGATTTCTGGTTATCGCGATTGCAAATTTGACTCAGCAAGTCCAGTTTTTACGGCTTTCCTCGGAAAATGAGAGACGCGCCCCTTTGAAATTTAGGATATACCCAGGAGCAATTACGCGCCGCCGAATGAAAAATAAACCTTTTCAGGACTTTTCCCTGGTGACTCGGTAGAAGTTTTTGTACAAAACGACGCTGTGAAACTTGCTACTTTTATTAAAAACGCGCCTAAACGTGCCACTTTTTAAAAAAAGATGCAGAATTGCTACTTTTCGTGTCGACCGTCAATATATTGTCCGTTTTTGAAACAACTATCATATGTAAACCTAGTTATCGTTAATCATATATAATAGTATTAATTTTCCAAAATATGTTTTCAACTTACTTTATTTCTGTACGTAATTTCTGATCAATTCAACCGACTCAACATCTCGCTTCTTATTACGATTGAGACGCACTGTTTCTTGATCAGACTCAGAATCCGATTTCCCATATGGATCGAAATATGCGTCACCACATTTTTGATAAAACATTTCCATATCACTGTCGCTATCAGACATTTTGTTAACGCTTTAAAACATTCGGATCAATTTTCAAAGTTGACTAAATTTGTTTATTTATTCATCGTATGGAAACTTAACCTCATGTGGGTTATGTTTGTTTTTCTTCGATTAGTGCTCGAGCACCAATTTAAAAAAAAATGCGTTTTTGATCTCAATTTGCACACAAACTAAGGTACCTAGAGGACTGAAACTCTGGGAATATTTGTTTTCCGGCATGCCCTAACTTTTGAATAAGACCAAAAACCCATTACAGTCCCCTGAAACGATTTTCGTTTGCGCCAGGGTATTCCTGGACACCGGGGAAAAAAACGGACATTGCCATTCGAAAGAGAAAAAAAAATCAGTAAAGAATCCGCTCTTTCGCGGTACAAAAATCTTTCTCGGTACCCCATACTAATTTATAAAACGAAGGCTGGTCACCTTGTATTACAAACTAGGTCTTGGCAGGAGATATTCAAAAACTTCTTAAGATCTACTGTATTCTGAATCTCAAAACTTTTTTAAACCTCCTTAGTAACAAAATATCACAGGATTTGATTTTTTGTTTTCAGCCCTCCTCCTTACTCACGAAAAAATCCTAGACTATGATTGGGCCATTGACACACCTTTCTGGAGCCAACTCTTACAAACTAAGTCCTGATAGAAGATGTTCCAAAACTTCTCCAGATTCACTCCTTTCTGAATCTTGAAACTTTCACGAACCTCCTTAATAACAAAATATCACAGAACAAACAACCCCATTTTTCCTGCAATCAAAATCTCAAGGCCCAACGTTTGGCGCCAATTTTGTAACGCAGCATTTTCACCATCCAGGGGTCGGGGGAATAGTTACTTAGGTTGCATACAAAAAAGGATAACCTCCAAGCTCAATTCCGAGATGTTTCACATTCAACTCTTGCCCAGTGCGCCACGTGTTCTCAAAATCAGCACATT
>WUQG02051494.1:0-10300 GCA_011317285.2 Androctonus mauritanicus | reverse complement strand
ACGTCACTACACGAATTCGCACGTGCGTCTTCCGTATCCACCCGCAGGGCCTTTACCGATTCCTTTTGCTCTCGGGTAGTGACGAATGGTTGGGAGGGGCAGCATGGGCGTAGACAGGTGTGGCCGAATGGTATGCACAACTTAAAGAGGAAGTAGAATAAGGGATCAATGTGATGAATCGTCTCCCTTAGGAGATAGTGCCGATCTTTGTTTACGGTTATATTTCCCCTGTATTTAGTTCTATAACCGTATTCGAAACGTCTCGCATCTCATAACTGGTACAGGGCGATTGATGAACGCAATAGATTTGAGTAAATTAATCATTGGAGACAGATTTTGGCGTTCATTTTCTCTCTATTCCCGCCTTTAGTGGCCATATTAGCCAGGACTGTAGGACAGTTCGCAGGATAACTGACGTTCCTGACATACCATTCGGTACCGCATCGTATGCCGACTTTTATCGTTTCTTTCTCACTTCTACTACTACTATCACCACTACTATTTCTACTACTTTTCCTAAGAGTTTATACGCTTAAAAACTCGATCAACGCGCTCTTTTTTTAAGATTAGCAGTTTTGCAAGATTCGCATTAGCGAAAATACCGAAACGTCAGTTATATATATCTACATATATTTTTAATGATTTCATCGCGTAAACAAATGAGGGATTTTAAATGTTCGTAAACATCAATTAAGAAATTCGGTTTGAGCGCTTCAACAATCATTATTCAGGTTTTATGCGGTCGTTATTTTCTAGCAACAAAAGATCGGATCGCACTTTCATTAAAGAAATCTTAGAAAAAAGTTATTATTATAATACAAAGAAATCAATTTAAGACGTCCGGATTCAATTAAAATCCTAGGCAGTCGTCAATTTTAATAGGAAAGATATCGTCGAACTGCTGTGTAGCTTCTACACTCGCTATGCTTTACACTCGTATCTAAATTACTCCGACAGACGCTTTCTCATTATCGTAATTCCTAGAAATGGCTATTTTTACCAAGAAATAGTCACAGCCACCAATTTTTCGAATTACTGCTTATGATTCTAGGCTGTTAAATCCGCCTTTCAAAGCTTTTAGTATTGGTAGAATCGCTATGTTCTAGTTTATTGCGGTATATCTCCTATGTGCTGTCTACTGCAATGTGTACCATTCTACACCTAGGCCATAACTTAACTCCTCCCTTTTTTCTTAACAGGAATCAGTTATCCTTCGTTAAACTTCTTCGTTGTCGCCTACGAATTGCAAACATTCTTACTGTCTAATATTTTGATCATTAAATGCGGTGTTTATAAACATAATTTTAATATTTTTACAATGAGAAATGACGGATATCACTCCTTTTCATCTCTGATATAAAAAAAATTATATTTGCTATTAATGATCTTATTATGATTGTTATCACATCTTGTTAATTATACTTAATAGATTATCGACTTGATTATGTTTCATAGATACGTAAGCGAATTTTAGAGACGGTAACACATATTTTTGAATCTCATCTGTGAATTTAATCATTATACAGGCCATAGTGCAAATAAATTCTTATCTATGTGCCATCTGAACTCATAACGATAACTCATACAAATTAATCTATAGAATTTAGCATCTCGAATTGATACATAAAGTTTCTCGATGCCTTTATTTTCATAAATGTGTTCTGTAAATGGTTAATCAAGAATGGCCATTAAAATTTGAAATTTTTCTCGATGATTTTTCAATTATTTTATATCTGTACTGAATCCATCGCTCAAAAATTATTATTATCGTTAAAAGTAAGAATACAAAAAAAGAGAGAGAGATTTAATTTTTTAAAATTTATTTTCAGATTATAAAATTGGTGAAAATAATATTAAAAACACAACTTTAATTTGGTCGGAATATAAAATATATCGAAGATTTTAATTCGAAACTTAATTAATGATTTTAAATTTTAATGGAATTTTCTAAATCTGTTAGAAACATTCGTCATTAAATGAGTTTTATGAAAATGTTGTATTTAAAACAATTAACAAAATTACTTTCTCCAATTAAACATGTTGATTTTAAACCTGGAAAATTAATTTCGCTCTTAAATTAAAACCCAAACAAAATTTCAAAGGAGGGAAATCTTTCGCCTTTTCCAACAGTTTTTGATTTGTTAATTACTGAAGCAAATCCCAAATATTCGATCGGTTTATTCCTGCAGAAACTATCTTGTAGTTGTCTGTCGATTGTCGTCATAATCCTAAATCGGCTTAAGAGCAGCTTTCATGGGGATTAAGCTACCCAATGTTGTTAATCCTTCAATTTCATTTTTGGATCTGTCACCGATAGGATGAGAAGGAAAAGTTTCGATTGCCCCAAATAGCTCCGAGTGCGAAATATCCGGAAATAGTGATGAAAGAGGGAGTGGTTGGTTCATCTACAGCCTCCACCCACGCTTGTGGCTCTAATGGAAGAATATTTTCACAAGGATGGACATAAAAGATAGATATCTACCTTTCAGATAACCAATTCGTCTTATTTCGTGCCGATGATTGGTTATTGGATTGAATGGGATCTGGAAAAGAGAAAAAAAAAACTCTTCTTAATCGTCTCCATCTTCACTCAATGACCAGACATTGACCTCTTAAATAAAGAATGCCTTTAAAAGCTCTTCCTCCTTTTTATTAGTTATTAAATTATTTAAAACTTTCTTGAAAGAAAGGTAACTTTTTGGATAAAATGATATATTTTCGGTGTTTGTTTCTTAATACTACACAAACTTTTGATTAAAAATAATAATTTTTTAAATCGGACGTCGCTCATTTTTGACGATAATATATATTAATAAATAAAGTAGAAAGCTAAACAATAACTTTGTAAAGTGTAGAAATGCAGATTTTTTTTTATTTTTTATTTTATTTTTTGTCTTTTTTGCCATAGCAGCTTCTGTTCCTGCAGTCTGCATTTTAATTTAAAATCATGCTCTATCAAACCTATTCATCGAAAACCTGTTAAAATGCAGAATATCGCCATCTTGGGCGATGGCAGCATGCGAGTAACTTTCGTGTGAAGGGATCGGTTGCGCACCGACCTAATAAGAGAGCGGTATTGTCGTGAGGAGAGGATATTAGGGGTGCCGGAGAAGCACGCTAGAAACGCTATTAGCCAGTCGCATAGATCAGGAATGAGGGTGACCGAGAGAAAAAGGACTGGCTGATAATTAAATTACCGATCCATTAGTAAGTCACCACATTAATGGAATATTTTGGTCTTCACCAAAGCCTGACCGATTTACTTCCCCCAATCCCTGGGTATATTGTGCACTTGGTATGTCGCTTCTGCACGTTATAGAAGATTCGCTGGTCGTTTATTATCCTCCCGTCATCCGGAATGTCTATTTTTCTCTATCGATGGAAAAGAAGAATCTCAACTAAACGAGAAAAGGAAAGAATTAGGCCTAATTTCTAAATGTTAGGAAATGACCACATCTCACTCCTGGAAATTAAATGTTCCCATAAGCCATTTTTAACGCTTTTCTAAATCCATCCGATCAATGTTCGCCTTTATCACAAACATTATTTATTAAAAATATATATATAAGATGCGTGTCTATATGTTTACATTTATTTAATTTCTCTTTGCAGGACTCGTCACAGATTATAGCAGCAAAAATAATCTTTCCGATGATGTTGGTTCTCTGAATAAGAAAAAGAAAAAGAAAAGAAGGCACAGGTACCAACGCATTTTTTTATTTTTATTTTTATCGTTGTCTGTTAGATTAAACGTAACTTTAAAGGCAAAATTACAGTTAATAAATGTTCTCTTATCCAGAATTAAAGTTCTCGTTTATATTTAATTTTAATTATAAGAATTGATATCGGCCTTGTTTCATTGATCGCACTATTATTTTTTTAATTTTTATAAGTTATATAAAAATTCATCTTAAATTTTCCAAAACAGTTAGAAAATTTTAATATCGGCATAACGAGATTTTAAATATTTATAAAGTTTTAAGAATAAATTTTAAGGTAAACAATGGTTAAAGGAAGAAGATACGACTTGGTTTAGAAATGATCGAGAGGGTGCGATCTAGGAATACGGCGATCGATCACCTAGCGTGACTTTAGCAACACCACCTCCTGTCCATCTGGGGAAAAAACAATTAAGTTCACAATCAACATTATTTACATAAGGAAGACAGTCATCTTGGTTCCTGACTGAGATGTCGATTGGTTCCACGCTATTGTTTGGACTTCTAGAATGTAATTACTTGTGTGCCCCAATATATTTATAATTTTTAGTTGTTTATGCAATTAAAAAAAAAAACAAAATTTTTAACTAAAGAAATAAAATCGAAAACGAGTAATCGATTAAAACAATTTTCTAAATTTTTGATTTCTGCATTTACTAGAGAAGTATCGAAAGGAATTAATCGCATTTAAACATATTTCTTTAACTGGTATGGGTAGTAAATATGCGTATACTTATATAGATATCGATTTTTAATATCGATTATTTTCTAGCAAATACATTCGTATATTATATATTATATGGATAGAGGGACAGGGGTCAATCAGAAGATCAAAGGCTCTCTCGTTGCATCAGTCAGACACCTGAACAACAATGCACAATAAATATTGACTGGCCACCAACCGTGACTTACACCGGGCATTAATTGTCTGTGGTGTTTACACAAGTAATAAAGGTAGAAACATCGAGTGACGAGAGGCAAATAATTTTGACGTCTTTTTTTATTTTTATTTTATTATTTTTCCTCTTTCCTTAACGCCCTTCTAACGAAACAATTCTTCGACCCATACGAGAGATTTTTGTCCTCAAATTGTCATTCGATTTATAACTGTAATAACATGAATAAAACATAATAATTTCGATGACACAATAGCAGCAGAGGTTAACCGTTACTCGAATTCTGCTTGTTAACAAAATGTTACGGTTTTTATAACGTTCTACATAATATTTATCGACAGAAACAACATTAATAATAGACTACATGTAAAATAAACGAGATCTTATCTATAAAAGTGAACTAACCGTAAGGGAGGTGTTCGTGCTGTTATCTTTATAGAGGAGGTGTTCGCCAGAGTTATCTTTTGAATGGAATGCGTTAATTCGGATACAATCGTCATTTCTACTTATAATTAAATCCCCGATATACAAAACTTCGAATTAGTTTCTATGAAAAACACGACGTTTTTAATTTATAACCTTTAATTTCTTCCGAATAGCAGACAGTTCATAAAAAAAACCTCAACTGGGAAAGAATTTACTTTCAATATGGGGGATAAAGCGGGTGAGAAATGGGGTTGGAATTTTTACTCGTCTCTTTTTCGTCCCCTAAATTACCATAATTTCATACCACCAATAAATTACTTCGATAACGTTTATCGATTTTTAACCATCGTATATTTCCTTTCTTTAGAACGATTTTCACAAGTTACCAACTAGAAGAATTGGAGAAGGCGTTTAAGGAAGCTCATTATCCAGATGTATATGCTCGAGAAATGCTATCGTTAAAGACGGATTTACCAGAGGATAGAATCCAGGTATTTCCAATATTCCACACATTTTTTTTCCTTATATTATTATTATTATTATTGTTGTCAGTTTAAAACATTAATAAGCAAAGCGTATCGTCTAGCGAAATGTTTTATTTTTATTTTAGTAGAATAAAAAAATTAAAAAAAGTACAGTACTCTTAACATTAAAAAAAGTATCATAAGTTCGTAATTTAATTCTAAACATCACAATTGGAAAAAAAATATACCTGAAGGATTAAATTAGAATTAATTATCTGACGAGTTAATGCTGCAAAGATAATTAAATAATTAACTGACGCTTGATCATTTATTCCTTAATTGGAATAATTTTTGGGGGGATTTTTACTTAGTACAAATAAAATGAGCAACCCCAAGTGACCAACATTAGTTTAATTAATAAAAACTCAAGCGAGTCTCGTCTTAATTGATGAAAATCTATCTCTCTTAACGAACAATCTATATACGATCCCATTAATTTTATCCTTTCCTATTTTTGTTTGAAAAAGAAAAAAAAATTATATGAATCCGAAGATCGTGTGTTGGATATATATATATATATATAAATTTTTCAGTTATTTTATTTTCATTATATTCAAACAGAAACATCTTAAATTTCCAATTAGTGAAGATTTTTTCCACACGCGTACATGTGAAAAACGATACTCGATAATTAACAAAAATATCTTTTAAAATTTTCAATTAAATAACTAAAGAGAAGAAACTCGGGAGTTTGCTTTTTAATAAAAGATAATTATATTCTTAAATTATTCATTAACGTCTATTAAAATAATTTCTCTTTCAGATTTGCAAAGATGAATAACCTCGAAAATATTTTAAATTAATATGAGAATAAAAGTAATTACAAAAACGTTCTCTTAGACGGTCGAAACAAAACAGATTTTTTTTTCTGGCGTGTTGCTCGCAAATATTGTAAGGCAACAGATAAAAACATTTTTTTATGTGGTTAAAAAGAAATTTTGCGTTTAAATGCTTAAATACAGAAAAATCAAGCCATTGAAAGCTTCTAGAAATGATCATCTAATGATAATCCACCATGCTACATCTTAGCAACGATTAGCACAGGTAATAGGTGCACATTAAGTTTCACGTCCTAAGGGAATGGCTGTAATCTCAAACCTAGCATTGTCTAATTATTACACCATCCATATCACGTGACCATAGCCTTATCCTTTTAAAGTAGTCCAATTAAAAAGCAAAGTTCCACTGCCAGCTTAAATTTAAACAATCAGTCTCCGCCTAGATGAAGTTCTTTAACAAAAAAAAAGAGGAAAAAAAAATCCACGTCGTTATCGATTTGTAAAGTTAAATTATTATCTTTCTCCTGAAAACACTTTTTAAGAGAGTTATCTCGTTGTTTACGACGGAAAATGTAATTGCTGAAGAGATGCTTAAGTATTGATTGAGTGAAAATGGATGCCCGAATAAAAATGGCAACTTGATGTTGTTGACCCATCAAACAATTTATCTAATTTACAAGTTAGAGAAGAAAGATTCGAAGGAAACGGTAAAGAGCGATTCTTTAATTGCGACTTGGAAAAAGAAAAAAAAATCGCACTTAGAGTCTCACCGGGTCCAATTACTTATGCATCCTTCGCCATATCTGGCGCCTGACGGTGATTTTTCGTACTAACTCGTAGAGTAATCGCCTTAACAAGTTAGTTAGTGTGTAGTTCCGCACTGCAGACATTAGAGGGTCACAGAGGAGACTACTGGTTTGTTTTTTCTCCTATCGTGCAAGGGGGAAATGCGAAAGTGGGGGACGAAAAGAGCAGGTAACCAGGACCTCCAGGGATTTGGACACTGGTTGTCGTACCTACCTCAGTCTAATTAACTAAATGGCGAGTAATGAGCTAGACGAGGAAAAGTTTCAGGTGTGGGTTGTATCCATTCTTCTTGTCACGGAGGGGTGGTCGCCTATTAATGCTATCCATTGGACTCTTTCTTATTATCCCCGATTATGTCGCTTTATTTCGATCGATTCGATATTATAAAATTCCGAAAAAATAATAATTAGTTAAATCGCATTAAAATCGATCGATTTTCTTATAATTTTAAAACGATACTTTTGTTCTTGGAGTAATTATGTAATTTTATCCTTATTTAATTAAAATAATAGAAGGAAATTCGGAACTGGCTATTTTGCATGCATTTAGTGACTTTTATTGGTTAAATTATAGCTTTAAACGGTGTTTTTTGATGCGTGTTGTTTACTTAAAATGGGAAGGTGGGTTTTGCAGTAGGTATATAATTACGAAATCGATAAATCCATCTTCAGTAATCCGTGAAAAGGCCGATAGTTAAAAACAAAAGACTGTCCTGGTAAAAGAGAATAAGATGGATATACTTCCGAAACATCGGAGATGAAATCAAGTGAAGAACGCGATTTGGAAATTGCGGTCAGTTATCCGGAAATATCCCGGAAACACTCTTCCAATCAATTGATTCCTGACGGAAAGTTTCTCCGTAATTCCGACAGACGATCCCAGAGATAATTCGATTGTGGTAGACATTAGTGGAACGATGCTACGTCCGAACTCGTATTAAATATTATATATAAAGCAAAATGGCATGGATTGGACTCCTGCACATCTCAGATTCAAATTGGGTTCCATCATAATTTGGTTACGCGCACTTATCCTTGGTAGGATATTTTGATTCGAAAAAGCTTCTTCTTTTGGAAAAACCATCCTATTGGCCTACTTACATTCGTTTCTCTCTCTCTCTCTCTCTCTCTCTCTTTTTTTTTTTTTGCTTGCAGAAATGTAGCAAACTCCACTTACTCTGATTCGTTTCCATGCAGAAATGTAGGATAAAATACCTTATTTATATCTATAAAAATATATCAAAATTCACTTATAAAAAAAAGCTGCATACGTTATCATTCTTATCTGAATCTAACATAATTTCGTTTGTAATTAATTTTTTAATAATTTTTTTCTCGTTTATCTTATTTTGTGTTATAAATTAGAAAATATCAATTTCATTTTTTAAAATTTTATACATATATATATATATATAGTTAGATGTTTTCTTTTTTTACGAATTATTTAATGATTTGAAAGAATTAAATGGTCGAAAGATAAATTAATTTCTCTAGAAAAATACATTTGTTTAATCATGTTTACTTTGATGGTTTACTTTGCTCGAATGAATAAATAGTGGAAATAGGTTTGTCGTGTTTAATCAGGAATAACATTTGTATAATTCAAGCACGTTTTTCTGTCAGTTCGATTGATCTTTGTTTTAAAAAAATTTTATAGTTGACTTTTCTTTTGCCATCGTAGAAATGACGAGTTTCTGTTTTTCTAACGATACACAGAAGTCGTGCGGGAAAGAATGATTTACAGGGGCGGCGTCAAATGGAACATTAAAACGCCGCAAACGCAAAATAATACGAAAAGTAGAATTAAAATAAATGCATTTTCTTTTTGGGAGGAGGGGTTAAAAACGAGAATTAATAATAAAACATAGAAACTGGAGTTTTCCATCCAGAATGCACTTCTAATTGCATTTTTCAATTTATTTTTTTAACGTTGGCATATTATGTAAATGTCAGTCAGTTTGGCTGATGTCACCTTAAACTAATCCGATTTGTCACATGGTTTAGTGAGACCATCTCCCCAATGTGTGAATGACGCTGGGATTTGTTCAACAGATAGCTTCTCATTCAATAAGTGTGAATTAAGTTAATTGATATCTCTTTTAATTTATCGTCTCTCTCTGATGTTGCTTGAACGGAGGAAAGTTGCAGTCTTTAATATTTATAAAGGGCATAATTTAATGTTGAAAATTTTATTCCTTGTTATCTTCTTACTGCGGAACTTTCTCGTTTGCAAACTCTTTCTCAAATTAATTCATTACATTAAACTCCTCATTTTGAATCCGTCCGTATTCTGTCACTCAGTAGAAGGAGGAATTTTGTAACAAACCTAGAACAGAGAAGAAAGGGGAAAAAACTTTCATCCCGGTGGAGACCGTGATAGTGGAGGAGTTCCCGACCGAAACAAACGTGACTAGACTACGTTCGCCTCAACTTGTTTCGGTCGTCGTAATTTGGTCGAGTAAAAGCTACCATCTTTGAGTGGATGGCCAACAAATTATACGGCCAGATGCACTCAGTAATTTGCTCTTAATTGCTTTTCAGACCTATTTTATTCACATTTCATCAATTTCTGCTCGCCCAGCCAAAACCAAGCTCGAAAAGAAGTGTCTTCCCCCTTCTCTTTCCTCCATTCCTTTGAAGCTTGGCGGTTAATTATAGAACGAGTGCTTGAAACTATTTAAAATGGTGGCTCATCCTTCCACTTCGTCCGTTCGAAGACCCGTTAATTAAAGGAGTAATAATATCGTACCTTACTGTCTGACGCTCAAGATGCTTTACCCTTATTATTTCCTAGCCTTAGGGCCTATCCTGACGTCGCAATGCTAGTCGTGACGTCGTCTTGCGACTGACGTCTGAAATTAAATTCCGGTTACGCGGTCTTCAAAAAATAAGATGGGTTAACATTACTCTGTCATTAAATGAATTTGTTCCGTTTTCCGGCTTTGCTTTCTCGATACCGGCAATCTGTTTTTCGACATTAAATTTCCCAAACGGATAATCGGCGAAATATTTTAGCCTATTGGGCCAAAAATAAAAAAAAAATCGAAATTATTTCTACAGTTTGTTTCCGGCCAGTTTTCGTTTTAGGTAGGTAGAAGGATTCCGAACGGAATCCTTTCAATCGAACAGCAGGGGATGCTCGATGGGGGT
>WUQG02051483.1:0-10300 GCA_011317285.2 Androctonus mauritanicus | reverse complement strand
AAAAAAACAATAAAAACTATCGCGGCTCGAACCCGCGACTATCAGAATACAGACCGCGCGTCTTACCAATTAGGCTATGGCTACATTGAGTAATATGTTAAAAGGGCGTGTATATAAGAATTTACGAATTTTGGTCAGACTTTACGAATTTTTTCTGGAGTTTGCTTGAGTATTGTGTCGAATGGCTGGCCCAGTGAACTTTATTAGTGGGGTTCTGCACACACAAATTTTTTTATCAAAATCGACGAGTCACGAGTCGTGTAGTCTCCTTGTAAGCCTTATGAATACCTTTGTGCAAACACTAACTTTGCATTAATTTATTTCAAAATTTGTAAAATTTCAAAACTTTGTAGCACTTTTAGGCCTTTTGGTGGTATTATGTGCAGCACATTTTATACCTATGGATGGCAGGCACTCTGTATTGCCATATGTAATGACTTTTAATGCTTTTTGATGACAAAATATTGTAAAGTCTAAAAAAATTGGAAATCTATTTTAGCAATTGTAAATTTCCTTTAGTGAAAAAACAAAAAATTACTATTATTTTAAGAATTTTGTTACTTTCACTCTTGTAATTAGTGATTTTACTTAAACTGGATTTGGCAGCACTGCCCATAAGCATATCACTTTGTTGTTTTGACTAGTTGAATACTGTATATACTATATATTTCAACATATGTCTTCATTTCATTACAGTGTAATGAATTGAAGACATATTTCAATTCATGTGTTTTACATTACTGTTAGCATTATCTTTTAATCTATTTTTTTTTTCTGTTTTTCATTTTATACAGACCTCCATATCTATTGTTTTCTTGTATCCATAGTTTTTTTCAGAAGTCCTAATGAAAATGACAAATCAAAATTTCACTGTATATATATTCCAGAATTTATAGTATAAAGTAGTGAATAATATTTATTTTAAAGTTTTAAAATAAAAACTGATTAGAAAGGATATCAAATTCAGGATAGCTTAAAAGAATTCTGCTCAATTGGAAAATAAAAAAACTAAGGATCTGCAATGTGAGGAACGATTCAAGATAAAATGCTAGATTAGTTTGCAAAATTTTTCAGGTTTTAAAATAATAACTGTTTTTCAAAATTATATCAAATTATAGGAGACTGGAAGCAAGATTAAAATTGTTAATTTGCACTGAAAAGTAATAATAATAATAATAATAATAATAATAATAAATATAAAATAAACATTTACAAAAGTGCTTAGTGGATGCTATGAAAAACTGCATATATATGAATTCCATAGTTGGAGAACCTGTGGTTGATGAGGGATTATTATATTTAAAAAAATTATTTCATTCAAAAATGCCACATTTATACATATTATTACTAAAAATATTAATATATATTTAAATTCCTATTATTCTTTCATAATAATAATAATAATAATAATAAAAAACTTGCAAAAATTTGATTAATTTTAGAAGTGTAGTTTTCAAGCAGTGATGACTAAAGATAACATACAGTAAGTTCAACAGTAATGGTGGGAGAATGATGCAAGATCAGTTATCATGTGAAATGATTGAATGGTAAACAAAAATCAGCTGATTTGTTATTCTAACTAATGTAATTTATTATTCATTCTATAATTGTCAGTTTTTGTATTATTTGTGTAATTAAAGATGAGAAGTATTAGAAATCATTGATTTATGATACATATTTTGTTTACATTAAATATTTTGTAAACATAAATAAACATGCATTTATAAAAATTCATAATGTAGCCCTTCTAAATGGGTATACTTTTATCTTCAGGATTTCATTTAGATTACAGTCATAAGAAAAAATGCAATCTGCAGATTATGGGTGAAAAATTTATAATTGATTTTAAGGCAACTATTCTCAACATATCAATGCCTGTACCAATGATATGAAATTTCTGGTGACTTTGTGTCATTATACCAGCACCAGTGTGTTAAGTAAATACAGTATACATTAGAAAGACAGTATTATTCATGATTGGTCTAGTGGTGGGGTCTCCATTCTTGTATCTCCCAGTCTAAGTACTAATCTTCAAACATTTGAATTGTATAGTCTTTTTATTAATTTTTCTTTAATATTTTATTTTAATATATTTCCTTCCAGACAAAAGAGAAAATGAAACAGACTTTGCACATTGTAGATCAGTTTCTCACACCATTCATATTACTTTACATTTTCAATGTACATTACCACTGTTTGGATTGGGATATATCAATCATCTTCATAAAACTATGGGAAAAGTCAGATAATTAAAGATCTGATAACTGAGGTTTCATTATATTTGTTTAGATGATGTAAATTCTCAATTTCTTTTTGAGAATATGTACAGATTGATTTTTGATTAAAAAATAATAATTGTGATAATCTTACTAAGTTTTTTTTAAATTGTATATGCATTAAAATTGAAAAGAAATATGAAAATAAACAAAATTTAATTTATTCTAATAATATAAATATACTGAATATCATAGTGCTTTTATTCTTAAAAATTAATCATAATAAAAAGTTATAATTAATTTATTAAAAAAATTAATTAAAATTATTATATAAAATTGTAATAAAATGCATGAATCATAAAAAAAATCATTTTATTGTTTAAATAATAAATTTAAATATTTATAGCTTTATACATTGTATCACGAAAATAAATTACCCCATTCCCTTGTTGTACAACTTTGTGATAGTGCAGGGAATCCATGTGCTGAATCAAATGTTAAAGTTCAACTTGGAATTGATGAAGGTCTCAAGGTAGGTAGTCAGTAATGATATTAAAATTTGGATTTAATTGTATAATTACTTTTAATATTTTGTTTATAGGAAAAATTTGAATTAATAATTAATAATAATAATAATATAAAATATTCAAATGATACATTTAAAAATTAAAATATTTATTATTGAAAAATATATATAGTCATCATTCTAATTGAGAAAGGTTATTAATTTTATAAAGTAAGATTATAAAGCAGGAAATAAATTTTTTATGACAAATATAAGCAATTACTAAAATATTTCAGCCTTTTAGTCATCATCATCTGTAAAAGAGAGTAATTCAAACATATACAAAGAATATAAAGATGAATTACTAACTCAAACATTAAAGTATCTTATATATTTTAAAATAAATAAACTTTTAAACTTAAATAAAATAGTTTTATAACATTAATACATAAATTTTATATTAATAAAAATAAAGTTTTTAAAATGTGTTATAAGATTGTATCAATGCTATCAATACTGAAATACCATAAATGTAATAGTGTATTTTGATATTAATATGTTTCTATATAATGGATTTATTTAAATTCTCTAGGAATAAATTTTTCTAATACACTGTTTTTTCTTGAGAATTATTTATTCTAAAATTACTAATTGAATAGAAATTGTAATTATATATTGTGATAATACTTGCACATATATTTGTATATGATACAGTATATACACAAATGAAATGTTTAAATGATTGGAAATGTATATATGCAATTATAACAACTAGAAAGGCATTAATGTAAATAAACCCATTAAAAAAAAAGGAAAGAAAAGGAAAAAATTTGCATATAATATCTGTTCAAATTTTGAAAAATTGTCACACACAAATATTCTTTAATATACTATAGAAGATATACAGTGGAAGATCCTTTATCTGAAATTGTTGGTATCAGAGCTGTTTTGGATAAATGATTTTTTTGGCTATTAGATATCTTAATCTATCATTAGAAAATAAATTAAAAAGAAGTGATTCTAATGATAGATATGTTTATTTGATTCATCATGATTCATATTTATGTGTTAACATTGTTTATTTGATTCATATCAAATAAACAATGTTAACACAAACATATATGATTGAAAAAAATCTCTTTTTCAATGCAAATATCGAACAAAAATCACAAATATCGAAAATATATTAATTAATGGACAAAAGCCTCTTGGCATCTTTGGATCATGAATTAATCAAAATGATCTATATTAACTTGAACAATGATTTTTAGTTGTTCATTATTTGGATGTTTTTATTGTTTGGATAAATAGTCTTCTGCTATACTTCAAATGTATCCTCAACACACACACAAAATCCCTAATAACAACAAAAATATATAAACTATATTAAATTTAGAACAAATCAATTAAAATCATAATTAATATAGAAATAATTAAAATTCCCAAAAGCTCTTACTTTGATAGGGTAACTGAGAGGATTAAAAAAAGATTATTATTAAATAAAAATATAATAGATTATTTTTGATTTCAGATAAAAACTGACAATTTGGAAATTATACAAGTTAAAAATGAAACTATGTGTTAAAGAGAAATCAATGCCTAACTAGTAGAATTAGTCAAAAATGCTCTGTTATCTCTGCCAATATATCAATATAATAGAAAAAAACAAGTATACCATAGAACTGATAACATTTTTGCTTAAGACTATAATAATGTTTTTTGCTGAAAAAATGGCAATTTGCTATAATTCAAGCATTTACATGTATTTTTATAAAAACCTTCTGTTTTCTACGCAAAATGCATAAAAATGGTAAAGGAATATGAAATAGCATATAGCATAGGAATTATTTTTACATTTAACAAGCATTAAAATTTTATGCTTCCATGTGATATCTCCAAGAAAATAAATATTTTTGTAATGTTTTGATGAAAACAATATTATTTTTTATTATTAAAGCACATTTAAAGATTCTGTATTATTTTATATGTTATAGGACAAGCCTGAATTTAAAAAATACTAAAATTCCCTAGTCAGAATGAGTACATCCTAATGCTTGTCAGACATTCTACTGTTTCTAAGCAGAACTCGAAATGATGAACATTTCTTATTTAAAGTCCAGAATTACTAGTTTTTCCTAGTTCAAAACCAGAATTAGCAGACAGTTCACAAAAACAAAGATTGTCATTTGCAATTCTTCCTAAGATGTATATGCTTTGTTTGTTGAAGTTTCTTTAGTATGGCACATTATTTTATCAGACAAATATCAATTTTTAAAATAAATGCAAGCAAGAAAATAAATTGGTCAATGAGATTTCAAATCTGAACGTGAAGGAAAATCATTTTCACATCATGTTGCGAGAACAGTATCAAAATTTAATTGACAAGATAGTTATTCAAAAATACTTTTGATAAATAATTTTTATTTTAACACAGCTGTTCTGTTTTTTGATTATTTCAATTTAAAATATTGAATTAAAAATATAACATTTAAACATGCAAAATAAACTTTTATTTTAATCTTTTCTCTAGCAGAGATCCTGAGTTATTCTGGCCTTATCAATTAGCTAAACCCAACTTAAAGCAATATATTGGGGAAAAATTTTGAAAAGATGAGACAGTCAGCTGCTACATCCTTATGATCACAAGCAGAAAGAATGAAACAAATTATTGATAGCAGTCACCCTGCAATGAAAATTTGAGACAATGTAATAATAGTCATTCCTGATGTTGAATGAACAAAGAGGAAGTTTCTGAAATATTATAGTAATTGTTTTGAGCATTTATAAAGACAACCTATATCAACTAGTACAAAGAATGGTATTTTTCAAGCCTTGTATTCCTGCTCAGAGTTCAAAATGAATGGAGCAATTTTTTTCTTGCTGGCATATAAAAATTGATATTAGTCTGAAATAAGAATAATATTATTACAAAAGAAAATTTGATATATGAAAAAGGTGATCTTAGAAATATGATTCCTATTCACTATGCAATTATTAATGAATTGTGGAGAAATTTTGATGAGCAGTTTTCATTGTGTTTTAATATTATTTTTGATTAAGAAATCAAATCATGTACTCAGTAAGTATTACATGATAATTTTAGAAAAAATAATAAAACAGAAATTAAGATTCTGTTGGTTTAAAATATATATCATATATACATTTTTTAAAACATCAAAATTTGACAGATTTCAAAACATCAAATATTGACAGATTTTTATAAATTTATTTTCAATAAATTTATAAAAATCTGTCAATATTCTTTTCAAATCTGTTTTGGTCTTTTCATTAAAATATTTGCACTTGAATAATATGTGGATAGATGTTTCTTTATCTGATCCACAAGTGCAATCATTTGTATTTTTTATTTTAAAACAATAAAGGTAATCTTTAAAATTTCCATGTTCAGTTAAAAATTTGTAGTAATAAAGTCAATTCTGAAGTGATCATATTTTAATCTTTTGTAAACATTATTTAAAAATAGTTTTATTGTCTTTGCAGAAGGGGATTCAATATGTCTGCAATTCCAAAAAGAAACATTTTGTATTGGAATATGCCAATCTAGAAATAACTAGGGAGGAAAATTCAATTAATATTAAAACATATGCATATTGCATGTTTTAATATTAATTGAAATGCACCTCTTCAAATTTAATCAACCGCTAAAAGTTTATGTTAAATAAAAGAAGAGAGTATTATTATCTACACTGATATTTCAATAACATTTTCTTCCTTAATTATTTTTACATTTTAGAATAGTTGTTTATATTTTTATTCAATTTTGAAATTATATTTTTGCTTGTTGTGATCAATTGTTTTTAGTCATGTAATTTCTATTATAGAATAATCACACTTACTATAAAATTTTATTGTTTTCTGCATGTTAGGGAGCATCTCAGAATCCATAGCTTTATATGGATTTATATTATGATATATGTTATATTTGTGGGAAGCATTCTAAGAATTATAATATTTAATAAAGTAATAAGTATTTGATGATGATGTAAATAAAATAGAATATATTATTAATAGATCACTTTTGAAGTTTTTTCATTAGTCTAATCACAGATTTTTATATTAACATTTTTGTCAATGAGCCATGATTTTTTTCACTTTAAAATCTGACATATTTCAAAATCTGGCACTTCCTGATCTCTGAGGATATCAAATTTTACATGGTCTGTTATATTTATTTTATAAGAAAATATTTCTTTTTATAATTTTATTAAAATTTTATCTTTCTGGCAATATGATGTCTTTAATAAATTAAATGAAAGTAGATTCTTATTGACAATAAACAAGTCTTTAAGAAATTACATTTATTTTGCATAAACGTTAAAATTTATTTTTTTCAATTTAGTAATATAAACATGTTTCTCTATATAAATTATTTTAATTAATATATTAATAGAAAGATAACTTGTATTTGGATGCTAATTATATTTTGAAACTATGCAGTCTGTTTGTACACAAATGTTATAGGATAGGCCTAATCATTTATAAAAATCACTCAAAATTTGTTTATTGTCGAAAATATTTATGGATAGTTTTTTCAGAATTTAAAAATGTATCTTATGTCGTAATTATGAAATATTTTCTATTTTTTTTTTTTTTAAATTCTTTCAGTGATCATCTTTTCAATACTAGGCCTATATCCTACTTGCATAAAAAGAAAATAAAATGTATTGCCATGTATTTTTCAGAAAACCAAGAATAACACTCAAAAGTTTAAAAAATAGTTTTAATACAAATGAAATAAAACAGTAAGTAAATTTTACTTTTAAAATATAGTTTTTTTTTTTTAAATACAATGGCCCTTATAAAGAAAAACTGTGAATAAGTCTACATCAGAATTTATAAGAATCTGAACATAAACAAATTATAGGATTGTATATCAATATAGGATCAAACATAAAAAACAGGTTCACTTCTATGTTTGTAAAATCCCTTGTATAAAATTTTTTACATATCAATATTTTACAGATTTGGTAAGCTAAAATTTTTCTTTTTAACACCAACCAAATTTTTTTTCCAATATTATGTTTATTGTAATTTGATTATTGGTAATACTTATTTTTCATTTGTTGTTTTATTAATATAATCTTAGTTTATGTCATAAAACATTCCTGATAAATGCTCATAAATAGAATTTTGTTAAACTGAAGACTAATTTACCATTAATTTAAGTGGAAAAATTATAATGCATTCCTAAACCAAAAAAAATTATCATTCTTTTCTCACTAATATATGCTGAAAAAATATTCATTATATAAATTATATAATAAATATTTCATTTCATAATATAAATGATGTCAAAATTACTTCAATAATTAGCATTAATTGTTATAACACAATCTTAAAAAAAATTCTTAAAGCATTTAATAAACAAACTGAATGTCAATACACATTTAGTAGGAAATATTATAAAGACATATATATATATATATAGATCTTGTAGTAAATCCATTGTTTATCATCCGGAGGATTCAGGTCCTTATTTTCATATTTTTTAGAGAGATCTGAGCCTACTTGTTGATCCCCATTCTTGAAATTTTGTTGACAAGCTCAGTTATGATATGAACAATCTGTGGTGAGTCCTGGGATTTAATAACTTCTGCATTGAAAGTGACATAAAATCAAGAAAGAAAAAAAGAAAATGTTCTTAATAAAAGTCAATATCTACTATTGTTCATCAATTTTGTAAAGTATTCTTTGTAAGAAAACAATAATAATAATAATAATTCACTATGAACATTAAATCAAATTGAAAGATATAGTATATATTAAATGTTTCATTATGAATAAAACAAAGAAAATATAGTATTAAAAATATATATAAATTCAGTGAAAAAAATAAAGTTTCATAAAGTTCATTAAAAAGTAGACATTGTTATTTAGGAAATCCTTGTGTGTTGGCATGTGGACATTAAGATTTAAATTGTTTTAAAAATTATGTTTTATAATGTAATTTCAGAAGAATGTATTCAGTAATTAGAAGAAATAAAAGAAAACTTAAATTTTAAATAAATATTTATTAATTTTATTTAAAATGTAACATGTTCTACGAAAGATAATTTGGGTGTAGTGCCTTTGATTCATTGACATTCTTTAGATGTTCTTCCATGTTATCAAGATTGACTTATTCAATTTATAATTGAGCTTTATAAATTGAAGAAAAATCTTTAATCTTTATTTTTGCTGATATAAAAAATATTTTTTAGTTTTCAAAACAGAAATCATACAAATTATCATGAATTTGATATCTCTTTTCTATCAATTATTTATTTTAAAAACTTTAAAATAAATATTATGTAATATTATACACTACAAACTGAAATATATATATATATTTTTTCATACAACAAAATATAATCTTAAAAGATAATTTAAAATATTAAGATAGAAATAAGGAATATCTGATACAAAACATGGAAATTAGATAATAATTATAGCAGTATTTGAACTATTTTATCTTGATAATAGTTTTTAAAACTATTCTGATTTGGTCTCTAATTCTTCCAGATATTTTCATTTTTATTTATCTAGTGTGGTCATAAATTCTCCCACACAAGTTTTACATAACTTTTTTTTTATTTAAGAATAAATTTTATAATTATAAGTAAAGTGTATAAGGCAGTATAATAGTTGCATTATAAATTTTATAATTTTTTAGGATATTAGAAACAAAAATATAAATTAAAAATATTAAATTGATCACTCAAAGATGGCCTCTCTTGATTTGATACAGTTGTATAATTTCTCTGGTCATTCATCTATTGCTTTACGCAAACTCTCCAAAGAAAATTTTTCCCATTCTTAGAGAAGAGCTTTCTTCAAATTGTCGATATTACTGTGGGTCTTGCACAATTTTAGCTCCAACTTTGACTATATGCTGTAATCTAGTGGATTCAGATCTGGAGATGCAGCAAGCCATTCTTTACTGGAGATGAAGTTTGGAACATGCTAGATTAACCACCTCTAAGTAACTTTGGCCTTGTATGATGGAGCAGAATCTTATTTGGAAGGACCAGTTGATATGGTTGAAACCAGTGTCAGTAGATTTACAATTAGTTCTAAAATTTCTTCTATTTAGTTCTTTGTGTTCAGTTTCATTCTGTGATACACAGTACAACTTTGCCTATCCTTGCCAACTGATTTGACACCGCACTATCACAGAAGCTGACTTCTGAGTTCTGATACTTTTTTCAAAGCTGTGGGGATCTCTTTTGATTTAGCATAAACACAGTCATATTGATTATTAAATTTTTGCTCAATAGTGAAGATTTTCTCATCAGAGAAAAGAATGTTTTGTAACTGTCACCAGTGTTCTGCTTCAACAATGCCTGATTTCTCTTGACTTGATTCTTCTTTTGCTGAATATTTGAAAAGTGGGATATCCCTCACTTTAAAGCTTTAATATAAACTTTTTATAAACCAAACTTCAAGGGAAATATCCAAATAGAATTTAAACTACCAAATTAATCCCTTGATACTTTTAATGGAAATTTTAATAATTGGAAAGAATTTATACTAATGTTAGCATCATCTCATAATTAATAAATACACTAATGATTAAACA
>WUQG02051472.1:0-10300 GCA_011317285.2 Androctonus mauritanicus | reverse complement strand
TTAATTAAATGCCAGTTCAAGGTCTTTCGAGCAATGAGAGGGGAGATACAAAGAGGAAAAAATGGCTGAATGTATGAACAATATTGACTTTGCTTCGGGTTTAGATAATGGATGATGCCAATTATTGTGACGATTATATTTTATTCTAAGATATCAGAGGAAATAATACAATAATTTTAAAAATATATACAGTATAGTATAACTTCCTATTCGAGCTAATAATAGTGGTTTTATTGTTATATCCGAAGCGCCGTTCTTTATTCAGTCGTCAAAGCATGCGAAAGAAATGAAAAATGAGTTAGATGAAAAAATTCATTTCTTGCCGAAAAATAAACATGTTTTCGTTCTTTTAGTTGCGTTAAAGCGAAGTTTAGACGCATTTAAACTTACGTTTAGTTCAATAAACTACAAAAATATATAATTTTTTACGCATCTCGACATTTTCGTCCCTTCCATTGAATATATCCATGTTTTTGTTGTACAGCACATAAGCCAATTAGTATTTTCACATA
Source organism: Androctonus mauritanicus (assembly GCA_011317285.2). Taxonomy (NCBI): domain Eukaryota; kingdom Metazoa; phylum Arthropoda; class Arachnida; order Scorpiones; family Buthidae; genus Androctonus; species Androctonus mauritanicus. Next base: position 9,788 of record WUQG02051472.1, on the reverse strand, counting down.
ATTTCATCATATAGTACTTCATTATAATAAAAATGTTTTAAAGATAAAATCGAAACAAAGATAAAACTACTAACAGCATGCAACTAAGTGTTTTTTCATCGATAAAATCGAGTTGTATGATTACAGTAGTTGTGTGCAGAAAATATCGATATGTCCACAAATAAATTAAGTGATTTCTATCTCACCAAGTTAACACGATCAAATTTTGTTAATAGAGGTATCACATTTTCCGTTAAACAAGTATAATCCGGCAGCCTCTTAATACCTTTTAGAAGGCTTCATTAAATATATATAGACTATATAAGTTAGATAAGCCCTTCTTTTAGCAAATAAGCAGCATAACAAAAAAATTTGGTAATAAAAATTAAATAATCTAATTTATAAATATATATATATATATTCTAAAGTATAGTTCAGATTTAGATAGTCTAAAAATAAAATTAATATCTGTGCTTTATTTTATCTTCACGTTTTAACAAATATAGAACTTGTACATCATCATCATCATTAATATTTGCCACGTTTTACAAAAAAAAATAGTTTGCGTATTCATTTTTTCGACTGTCCGTCTGCAAAGCATCTTAAAAATGTAGAATATTCAGTTTAAAATTGGCTATATCGTTAATTAATTTTTCTCTGATCCTATTACAAAATAGCGGCTATTCAAAATAAGTTTACAGTTGTCGGAAATCGTGTTGCACGTATATGATATTGTAATCATTAAAATTTTGACTATATTTACCCATATTTTTTCTTTTTAATGATTGATAGCAAAATAATTCAAGAAAAAGAAACATTGAAGAATATGTAGATTTTAATCAAACCCAGTCTGTTTCCTCAAAATGGCAGCAGTTAAAAAAGAAAACTGAATATCTCTGGCTTTATTTGAAAGACTATTGCTTAATTGGACAGTTTTGTATTTTTTTTTTTACATAATATACTATTTCGGAAACAGGATTAAAGCATAACTAACCATTAAAATTTTTTTTAAAATAATAAAAAAGCAAGCAATTATAAACTTAATAAACTTGCTAGTAAGATAATTTATAACGTAAAAAGGCAAGCAAAACTTAAGTTAACACGATTCTTATGAATTAAACCGCTTTGAGTATGCGTGATTTCCAGCTTGTAACAAAATTTACAGACTGTTTTCAAGATAAGATTTTTCTATAACGAGAAGTAAATTGAATTAGCATATCTACAACAGAATCAAAATCAATTGACTTAGTTTTTTTAACGTATTATTAATTTATCTTATGCTAATAACTCTCCACGTCTACAAAAAGCCATACATCTAATGAATTTCGCAACTTAGCTAATAACGTTACAGCTAACAATCCGAAAACAATTTTTCTAGTTTCAAAAACTTTTTAAATAGCCTAATTTTATAATAAGACATCGAACGTTCAGTAGAGACGAAGTAAGAAACTGTATCAACTTTAAAATCGATTCGAACAGACAGACAACTGACCTCATAATCCTCTTTACTAAGAGCGGCTAATTATCATCTGAAAAGCAGTCATTAAGCAAAACTTTTGAATTTATTATACAGATATTATTTGCGAGTGACAAAATATCTCATTAATGTTACTAGTAATGATAATACGATAGAAAGAGTCGTCAATAAGGAGGGTGGAGTTTTATCAACGTTTCCAAGGATACAACAACACACTTGTGGTCAATATATATATATATATATATATATAGTTTATTTGTGTAACCTTATACATATATGAGTTAAATATAAAACAATTCTTTTCTAATTCTAAAAATGTATCGATCGTTTACAGCATTTTACTTTTGGAAAAAGAAGAAATTACTCTTGCCACTGATTGAACTTAACACGGCATTGCAACTGTCCAGAGATATCTTTGAGCATTTAGAATAGAAATGACAAGAGGCTTCTCTCTTAGAAACATTTGCTAGTTTTATCTTGATTGACTCGGACATATTGAAAGATCTTGCTTGTAATAGGGTGCTTACTGTCATCTCTGCTCTTTGTGCAGAAAAGTTGACATTATCGCCGATTCCTTCTTTCCATTTGCTTTCTTTTTAGTAGCATTTGCATTCAGTTCCAATCAGTAACACGAAATGTACCAAGTTTTCCACACTTTTTAAGAAACGGCCAAGCTGCAAAGTGTGTCTACCTGAATGAATTTTACGTTAAGATGAAGAGCCAGGGGAAAAAAATTAATATTTCAGTTTGTAGAATCATAAAAGAATATATATATATTTTTTTTTTATAAATATAGTACAGTGCTAGAATCGGGGAGAACTTATTTAGCTTTATATTTCGTATTTTGTCGATCTAGAATTCGATTAGAGAAGGGATTATCAGAGTCAGTCATACGGATATATTCTGGTTATATAGCTGTGAGGCTTTATAAGTGGATTTATGTGCTTCCCGTGAGGATGAATCACGTATTGTAGTAATGTTAATCAAGAATTTCAATTAGACCTCATTCCTCTTCAAACTAATCTCGTGTAAATAGTTACTTTAAAATTTAGTTCTATAGAAGTCCACGGTAAGAAAGTTCTAAACGACTTAAAAACCATTTTCTATCTAGGAAATGAAGTTAATTCTCCATCAAGTGAGTTTTTTCTATTTTTAGTAAGGATTTTGTCGTTAGAGCTAAAACAAAACACATAAAAGCCAATTCAATTTAGTCGGTTGTATTTTATCGAAGGGGTAAAAGATTTTATTACCGTCATAATATCGTATTAGAAAGAATTAACGATAATTAAAATAAATAATTATTAAACCGTGAGCGAAGAGAGAGAATGAGAGAGTTCTTTGAACTCGCTCGATTCGCGAAAAAATTGCTAAATTTGCAAAGTGAGAAATTCAATTTTGATTTTCCGTAATAATTACGCTAATATTTTACAAGCTAACGTGTTTAAAACTCATACTATACACAGTTTTATAAGCGGAATTACTTTATAAAGATGGAAAAATCGGTGGTAGATGCAGAGTTGACGATTGAGTTGGACCTGGTACTTTTTTTCCTCCCTGTTGTAGAAACGATCGGGTAGAGTCATCTAAGTTGGTGTATATGGCCTGTAAGTAACATTAAAGTCTCATTTATAGGGCGTTAGAAGAGACCGAGAAGGAACTCTTCAATCGATCAAAGGCATTACCGATTGGCACTCCGCAAATTACAAGAATGGCTCGTTAAGTCAAGTCGATTGCAGATTGTGTACTTTTCTTATTTGTTACCAGTTTTAAGTTGTTAAATCCAATTTATTCTTCTTTAACTCGCACAGAATTAATAATTATATCAAGTGTTTCTATTGTAAATTTCCAGAACTAACACACAAAAATTTCAGCTAATTAAAAGGGTGCAAAATTTCTTCAGGAAACGAGAAAAAAATCTTACAGCCAACCACGTAAAAGTTAAACACCAAAAAAAAATTGTTTTTCGTTTTACTTTTAGAAACTTAAAAAAATTGTAATTTAGGATTTTAAATAAAGGAAAATATGTTTAAATAAATAGCGAATAAATATTTAACAAGAATGTTTTATAAAAAATCGTTTAACTTTTCATAAAAATAAGCAAATGGAAGGAGATAAGTTTATTTTATGATCGATGAATATTGTATTATCTTTAAATATATTTTCGATTTAAAGATCGTTAGATGAAAAAAACTGAAAAAAAAAGAAAATATGAGAATGTTCAATATCGGAGGATTTATGTTGTAGGATATCGTGACAAACAATGAACGCAATGATCACGAATTCAGGTCTGAAGCATGATCAGAAAGTAGGTATTAAGTCAGCCATTAGTCAGTATTAGAAAAGAAACGATTGTTGGAAGCCATATAATGGCCTTTTGGCACGCATACAGTATGTTGCTTCTTATATTCTCCAAGAATGCTCCGGATATTGGATACTTGTTGAATATTGCACAGATAACAGATCAATATTATCAATAGAAGAATCGTTACTTGTTACCAATATATTTTCAACTTATTCTATTCTATAGCCCGTAAAAATATTTGCCTTTTTGAAATTGCAAATAATAACTAATCAAATTTAACTTCTATGGTTTCCTCTTCGGCTATAATTAATTAATTAAAACTTGTAACAAAAGTCTTTAATGCAATCTTTTCACAGAAAATGCGTGAAGTTTTTGATGATTTTTCCATTCTTATTCAATCAATGAATTATTCTCTTTTTCTTTTTTGAAAGACTTTAGAATATAAACAGTTCCTATCAATACTTTTAAAGTTTCGTATTTGTTGCACAGTATATCGGATTATGAAGTCGATACCTGAGCGACTCTTATTATAGGAAAGAATCAGAGCTTTTTCCAAGTTCTGTGGGGAGAATTGTACGTTCCTAATTCTTATAGACAAGAGATTATTGGTCTCAGGGGATACAATCATTCATTGGAAACTGAAAAAGATACAAATAAGACGGATTTAAAATGTCATGTAATCTTATCTGTTCACAATCGATGAATTGTCCTCTTTTCGCTCTGATTTTTAATGACTTATTAAAAACAACAATTAAATAAAATTGTAAACATTTTTTGGTACAAATCGTGCTGCAAATTATTATAATAATCTTAGAATTATATTTATTATACTGTAATCTCGGTTATAGTATAGTTGTAAATTAGCATCTCTCAATATTTGGCATTCTAATTCCATTGCACATTAAACTGCAGTTAAATATAATTACATATCAAACAAAACGATTTATCTTTAGTTAAATTAATATAATTATCCGATAAGATTCTGAAATGCTCGAATTTATGACAAAAATTTACCTGTAGAAAGCATCAACAGTTTTGGGTGGAGCGCGAAAATTTTATAATTTCGCTCGTTATACGTACAACAGTTAAAATTTATAAAACAAATCGGGAAGAAAAACATTTAAAAATTTACGAAATTTATAGAATTTTATTGTAAAAGTAGACTATCCATTGACGCTCAAAAATTCAATTTTCGTAGTGTTGTATTCTTTTAATTAAAACATTAATCCAATTCTGTTTGTCATTTCTACATCAGGCATTGATAATTTTTGTTTATCATAAATTCGCACAACACCATCTGTCCGAAAGTTGAAATTCTCTCACCGCTCTCTTCTTTGTCAATCGTATATTTGTGTAAGAGTTTTAAGCTAACTAGGATTTAAAGCAGCAAGATAAGTAAAAAAATAAATAATAATAATAAAAAGAAACAATTTTAAATCCATTAAAAAGAATAGAAAAAGGCTAAGAAACATCAAAATTCGCGAAATCTTTTCTAGATTTAATATAAAACAATTGGCATTTGCAATTTTCCAACTAATTAAATCTAAGCTGGTACTAATCCTTAAAAATAAATTGGAAAATTTATGTTTATTGCAAATTTTATTTGTAAGAATTATTAATAAAAATTTTTTTACTCTTCCATTTATTTAAATAGGTTGAATTGTAATTATTTATTATTCTTTGTTATTTTTGTCCCGTTTGAATTTTTGTTGTCAATGACAAGTTTCCTTTTGCATGATATTCTTTTTCCTTCACCGATTCGAGAATTTTCGTGAAGTATATCATTTGCTAGACGATTACAGTGATAATAAATGCTTTAATGTAACATTAAAATCACGATTTCAATGGTTAATACATCAGAGGTGGTACCTTGTAAAAGGGGTTTTGATGTATTAATTGAGGAAAGATGACGGGGGAAATACATCCTATCAGTAGCACCACGGGTGCTATTCAGTATTTAAAATAGCAAATGTCGTGTTAGTCAGATAGTATTTGATTATTGCATTATAGGCATAGTGGTGGTGGCAATGGATCTCATCCCTTTACATCACGTACCACGGGGTGGTATCTCGCTAAAGGGTTGTGATATATGAGTTGGGTGGAGCAGTCGGGTAAATTGCAAAGCAGACAAACCCAATTCATGCTTTTAAATGTTAAAAAAAATATGGCAGAATCTTGTTACATTTGACGATGCTTCTCGATATATAGATAGATGCTATCTATTTTTGTGTGGTTAACGTCAGTAAACAATATCCTCATAAAGAATCATATTTATCTGTAACTTAAACTATGACATTCGGTTTATTGTTCGGTTGTAACGGTGAAATTTTATGTCTTCTCAATAAAATTTATCTACATAGATTTCGTTTCTCAAAAGCGCTTAAAATAAAGGAAACAAGGAAAAAATTTACTGTTCCGGAACGGCTCCATTTCAACTGATAGAAAAATTCGATATATTAATCTTGTAAATACCTATCCGAAAATAGATTCATTCATAATATCTACGGATGGCGCCATTGTTCTCCCATAAAAAAATAAACACACCCCTGATAAAGCCAGTCTGGACCAAAGCGTTACAATGACAAAAAGATCTAGTAGATGATAATTTTAATGACATCACCCGGTATCGGTATATACTATGGTACAGAATCAAATTGGTTCGATCATATTTATTTCCTATGCCTTTTAGGTCACGTTTGCTAATAAATTCAATGCTATATCTGCAAAGCGTGACTCAAACCAATAAATTTCAATCCGCCGGGAATGAAGCTTTCCAACTCACCCCGTCATGTGATTCTAATGAATTTGGCCATTGGTGAATAGTTTCACGTGACGAGTTTGAGTAAATATCTGAATGGATTTATGAGTGATGGCTGATCCTCGTGTGCCCTTTATTTATAGCATGTGCCAAATAATAATTAGCATACACTTAAATTCCCTTAGCTTTCTAATTTAGTATATAGAACTTATTTTATTACTGTGAACAGAGTTGTCACACTGAATTTTAATACCGTTTTTAATATACATAAAATATTTTTAAAACTATTTCTGTAAAGAAGTTGGTTGAACGTATTCATTTTGTTTGTTTGTGTGTCTGTCTTTCTGTGAGATATTTCGAAAACCAAGCATTGCAGAGCATCCACATTTTGTGATATCGTTCCTTATCATTCGTATTATGTGCATATCAATTTTCAGAATGATATGTCTCGATACAAAATGGCGATCGTTCAAAATGTTAAACCATAGATATCTCTGAAATGGTCCTTTTTCATGAGTGATATCTGATCGCCAGCAAAATATCTCAACAACAAAATATACGAATTTTATAAGATCGTTATGTATGCTACATAATTACTAATTTTATAGTTTTTTTATGTGATCCAGTTTACAAGATGAAAGCGCTTAAAAATCTTGTAAATTGGATCACTTAAAATTTTATATGTAAAATACTATATTTGAAACACGTGTAAGATATTATGTGCACTTGAAAGGCATTTTTTAGTAAAAAAAAGTGACTGTAACATTTATTTTCCATCGGTAAAAGTTTTTCTTATGTATATATTTTTATTATTCAATAAATTGAAAGCACGAAATTTGATTTGCATATATTGACACTTTTATTTTTGCAATACTTTATCGGCGACAGAAATAGAAAGTTTATATAAACTACCAAGATCACGAATACAAAAATATAGTGGCCACGACCCCACGCAACTTGGTGTTTGTGTCATCCAAAAGCCGACACCTGCCCCAATAAGATCATCCCAGTCAGTTTGTAAGCCATGTGAAGCTTAGTGCTGACAGATAATCTGACAGATTGACCTCGATGTGCTGACACAGCAGAGAGACAGCATCTTCACTGCATCCAGCTGTCGTTCAACATTTCTTTTTTTTCCTCTCCCACCACGTAGTTTTTTCTCATATGAAAGTATGCGATTCCCAATTAGCGAACCGGTGCTGCAGAAATGAATGACATACTTTAAAGAACGAAAAAACTTTATTGCTTATGGAAGCTAAATATATATGTTATGCAAAACAAAATAGATAGACACGTTCTTTTTTTAACGCTAAGTTTGTTATTTTTAAAAACTCCAGAGACATTAGCGATTCTCGCTGGCGATTGCGCGATAAATAAAATTACCGGTGTGAAGATGAAAAGTAATTTTAAATTTAAATAAAATTGAAAACGTTGTTAATAAAACATTTTAGTTTAGAATACCCACATATTTCTCAAAGGATATATAGAATAAATATATTTTCTTTTTACTGGCGATCTATCGCATCAATGATAACCCAGGAACTACAGTATAACAATATGAAAATGCCTTTTTTTTTATTATATTTATTAATGATATACAACGAGACGATATAAGTTGGAGCCAAAAATTACCTGGAATATAATAAAAATAAAGTTTAAAGTCATTCGAGCAGGTCGGGTAAAAAATAAAAATTCTGGAAAATTACGAAGAGTTAAACTTTGCCAACAAAAATTATAATTATGTAAAATAAATTATTAAAATACCTCTTCGAAATTATATAAAAAGAAAAAAAATTACAATTTTTGTAACCATTTTATTCATGGTTGATGCACTGTATAAGTAGAAGTTAAGTACTGTACAGTATGGATGCAAAAATAAAACTAATAAAGTCCGAAAACTACTTGAAATTTAAAAAAGGGGAAAAAATTATATTTTATGAGATAAAGAAGAAAAACAAAAATGAGCAAGTTTGTAAAATAGAAAAATTATTTTAAGTCAGTAAAATATAAAAAAAAAAAAGAGTACGGTATATATATATAATAATAATTTAAATGCGCTTGGAAGGGGAAAAAATAGATAATTTGAATAAACGACAAGGGAAATTTAAATAAACGAGCAAAGTGGGAAAATTCATTTGAATTTTAAAGAAAAATATAAAATTCATTTGAATAAGTGAGAAAAATATAATTTAGGAAGTCAAACTGGAAAAATTTATATAGGCCTAATGTTCTAAAAGCTAAAACCATATTTCTTTCAACGCAAAAATTAAACAAGTAGAAAGAAGAGAGAGAGAGAGCGTCAAGAGAAAAGAAAAATTAGTAAATATTGTTTTTAAAAAAGGAGAAATAAATTAGATGCAAATCAGTTGTTCTAACAGGATTACTGACAGTAATTAAGTGAAAAATAAATGAAAAATGCTATAATCTCCGAACATCCACGTCACAAATTACCAGTTTTGATAGGTAGGACACTGATTGGAGTCGCTAAGCTATTTCTAAAGAACTATTCTCTGTTCAGATAAGAATTTACACAAAATGTATCTAATTAACTCTTACTCGAGTACTTATTAACTATAATTAGATTTATTTTTTTTAAAAAAGTTTTGTTGTTTCTTCGTAAAAATCAAGTCAAACGCACAAATTACGTCTTCGATACGAAGATATGATCTAACGAAAATGACACAGGTTGCGATACAATACAGCTACGGAAATCAGTCTCTGGCGATATATTAAAAACGTAATGATGTACTGTATAAATATAAATTATGAAATAGCGAATTTTCCAGCTAGGATTAATTATTTGTAATTTGAAACCGTTATGGCTATTAATCCTTGATGTCGATTAGTTCTTAAGAAGAGAAAATCTCTAAGTCTGTAATCTTTATCATACTTAAGACTCCGGTAAGGAGATTCGGCCTTATCTCTAAGCTTCTCAATACCTTCACAGAGACATTTCTGCTATTTTTAAATTATCTCTCTTAAAGAAAACAATATTAACATTAAATAAGTAAAGTCAAATTAAAGAATTTATGCTTTAAAAATAAAAGATAAAATACTTGAAAGAGGAGAATCTGGTTGGCATCAAACGTCATGTATGAAAGTTTTGGGCGGAGTAACGAGAAAAACGTGTTTATAAAAGAACATAAATGAATTTTTTACGTGTCATACCAGTTAAGAATTTGATTAATTATTGCTTTCATATATGGACATTGGTTGTATTAAGTTACGCAATCAAAATTTGAGCGATTTGAAACGCTTTCTAATGTTAAGTC
>WUQG02051461.1:0-10300 GCA_011317285.2 Androctonus mauritanicus | reverse complement strand
TATTTTTTCTTTGCGTCTTATTTAAAAAATATAATGCAATTTATTAAATTCGGTACAATTTAGGAGACTTTCTCCTACATGTAGCAGAGGGGCATCAGAATTTTAGAGATGCCTAGGTGGGGCATGGCTAGAAAAAGGCTGGGAACTACTGATTTATGTAGTTTTTTATATTTAAAAACCATATCAGAGGAAATAATTAAAATTGGCTTAATTAAGAACCAAAATAAAATGCTTTTCTAAAACAAAAAGTTTATTTTTGATCTTAATTGAACTAGTTTAAATTATTTATTAATATTTAAACCCATTAATATTTTAGATGAATGTTTATTAATATTTTAGATATTAATAAATATTAATATTTTAGATGAATGTTTATTAACAACTCTATTTTTAATCCAACAACAAAATATTAATGATGGTAATTATAAATAGATATTATGCAACTGTATGTTAATGTTTGGGTAATTCGGTTCACCAAAAATAATTTCCGTATTAAAAAAAAATCATTGTTGCTTCCTACCGTATATACATACAGAAAACTAACAGGTTGCCAGGAGTTTTAGAAGTAGTTTTGTTTTTTATGATCTATATTACCCCACCTTACCATATACAGAGTGCCCTATAAGTTACTATCTATCTCGAAAAATAATGGGAATACAGGAATTCGGAGTTAAGACAACTAAATAGCTTTATTTCAAAGTAAGTGCCACACAAAAATAGTATAGGATTGTCGGTATCTGTACGGAGCTCAAAGCGATGCAACATTGACCAAGGAAGAACGAATGTCTGTGGTAACATTCAAGGCATGAAATGCACAGAAATTAGAGAATTTTGAAAGTTTCATCAGACAGGTCCAACAGACAAGGCTGTCCGTGAATTAGAAATGAAATTTCATCTCTAATTCGAGGAAATCCTTATCTGTTGGACTTGCCTGATGAAACTTCCTCTCAAAATTTTAATTTCCATGCATTTTGTGCCTTTAATCTTGCATGTTACCGACAGTCGCCATGTCGGTAACATGCAAGATTAAAGGCACAAACACTCGCTCTTCTGTGGTCAGCGCTGCATCGTTTTGAGCTCTATAGAGATACCGACGATCGCTATGACACAAAAGTAGGAACGTTCAATGAACAGACTCCAGGTTGTTCATCGAACATTCTTACTTTTGTGTGACACTTATTTTGAAATAAAGCTATTTTGTTGTTTTAACCCCGTTTTTTTTTTGTATTTCCATTACTTTTCGAGATAGATAGTAACTTTTTGGATACCCTGTATAAAGTTTAAAATATGTTAATAAGATTTCTTTCTATTTGATTTGATTATTTAATAATATCTTTATAGATCCAACATATGTCATCATTACACAATTTTCTCCTTTTTTTATTTTCTTATGAAAGATATATATATCTTTCATAAGAAAATAAAAAAAGAAGAGAATATTATATATATATATATATATTATATCTGATTTTATTCTTATTTTTATCAATGGATAATTTGCCAAATAATCTTTTGTTGGCTACAAACGAAACGAAAAGGAAGAAAGGAATTCGTTGATTAAAGATTAAAGTAGATGAATAAGTACAAAGTTAGTGCTTTCAAGCGATATCGTTTCAGTGCGACGGAAGAATCGATTGCCGTTAATCCCAATTTCTTCGTTTCACGTCCAATTGCATCACCGTCTTGTACTCTATTGTGCAATTCAAAAGAGGCATAAAAACTCTAAGAAAACCAACCCAATAGAAAATAATGAATAAATGATTCTAGCAAATAGAAAACAAGCAAATATGGTTTTCAAAGAAGGGAAAGATTGCCTACTCTATTCGCATTTCATTAACTGTCAGATTGTCCGCAAATAAAAAGAAATATTTTCTATCAATGACATTTTTTATCTTCGCTTCTTTTCATTTTTTTTTTTTTATTTCCATTTCTGCAGTGAACGTTTTTCCTTACAATTTTGTTTTTCCTTTTCAGGTTTAGATAATTCAATGACATGATATTCGACAATCTTTATTTTCCTTTCATTTCTGATGATCGTTAGTTGGCGAGTATTCTACAGCAGCAGTTTTCAACCAGTGATACGCATATAATTTCGGTTTCCTATTTGTATACGAGGCATATTTTTTTGGTGGTAGGCAATTTATGAAAGGTTGAAAACCGCCGTTTTTGCTGTACAGTCAATGTTTTTAATACTTTTTTATATCATCAAATCTCGATATGTAGAAAATGAACATTGTTTAAATTTTTATTTAATTAATTAAAATTTTTTTTATGAAGGAAATCTAACGGTTTTTAAGTATTACAAATACCGTCTGACAAATCGTAAGAAGAATAAAATTCGAATGCAGAGATGTTTGGAGAGTTTCAAAGAATGTTTTATGAAAGATGTTTTGAAGTTTTATAATTTGCATACGTATTAAATTTCACTAATCGTAACTGAAAAAGATTGTAGTACGTCCGTAGATCAAATATTTCACGAATAAACCATAACCTAGTAAGAAACATTTGATTTGTGATGAATCTGTACAGTTTATATATATATATATATATGTAGAGGGAAATAAAATTACAAATTTTGGATTTAACCTTATATTTCAAGATTAAAGTTTGCAATGTCACGTTTGATATCTTGAAACTTCAGCATGCTGGAAGCGTGCTTGATTTTCACCCGAAGAATCCAAAATCGAATTTTAGGTCCCACTTCGATTATTTCAGAAAGGATTCGGGTTCGCCATCTATTCGATCTTATGGGTAGCCTATAGTGCGTTGTAGATTGACCCCACCGCATGATAGCTTCTAGTTAGAAAGCAACATGAAACGGGATCCATATACATTAGATAAGATACATAATTTGGCCTGAGAAACTGGCTGAAACGATAGGAAATTTTGCCGAAATTTCAGTTTTATTTACTATATTTATTAATTTCTCTTTGACGGTGTGCTTAGGTAATCAAAATAAAATCATGGAACCACATTTCGGTTATGATCCAACGCTTGCAATGATTGAATATTTATGTATCAAAATTTACAGCTCAAACCTGTCCAATCTAGTAATCCTGAAAAATAGCTTGCATAGTAATAAAAGCATATTTTCACTGATCCACCAACATCTATGTTTGAGACGTGTTTAAACCAATTTAAGAAGTTTCATATCATTCATTCAGTTATCATCATGTTCACTCACATTATACTTCCCCATATTCTCATTCAGTCACAAAATCTTCGACTTTTAATGAACTAGATCGAACACGGGCTCAATTGAGATATTGATCTCTAATATTTTAACAAATCTTTATAGAATTCTGTCCGCTGTTGTAAAAACGGAACGAGAGAAATTCATATAATGGAACAACTTAAACATTTTTTTTAACGTATTATTTAGATTATGTATGCAAACTAATTTTATTAATAAATTACATGCATGCTGTAGAATGTCTATAACCATTAAAAATAATAATAATTAATATTATCTCATGATAAACTACATTTTACATTATATAATATATTCGACTTTACATTGAGAATAATTAGCTCAGGATTTAGCTTAATTCATATTGAGAATAATTAGCTCGGAACCTACTTAACTGACATTGGGAATAATTAGTTGAAAATTTAATCGATGTTGAGAATAATTAGCTGAGAATTTAATTGATATTGAGAATAATTAACTTGGAACCTACTTAACTGACATTGAGAATAATTAGTTGAGAATTTAATCGATGTTGAGAATAATTAGTTGAGAATTTAATCGAAATTGAGAATAATTAGTTCAGAACCTACTTAATTGATATAGATATCTAACTCGTGGCTATTAAAGAGAGATACGTTAGATAATTGGGATACTAATTTAATGAAAGACGGATAGAATTTCGAATGGCATTCAAAACCCAATTAACATAGAAAATTCTCCCCATCCTTTATATTTAAATTTAGAATAAAAAATATTAATTGATATTTAAGACAAGCCAGCAGAGATTAGATTAATCGATGGTACGAATGCTTTTTTTTTTTATTTTTATTTTTTCTATCTCAGATATTCTCAATAGACTCGATGCTGTAACGCATCTCAATAAACGTGTATGAATTTCATTCATATCGGAATAATTCGTACGCCAGATATCGTGCTGACAGATCCGATTCATCCATCTTTTCATTCCATTCTGAGATATATATATAAAAATAAAACTCAGTAACATAGAAATCGGAACTATTATGAATTATATTTACTATAAATCATATCTGGTTTTATACAGCATTAAGTTCTTTAGAACGTAATTTATAAGCTTTGTTACTACTTGTGATATATGGCTAGTTTTATGAAAACTTCTAATTTTGATATCCTGAATAGAAAAGCAATTGCAGTTATGAATAAACTAAAAAAAAAAAATAATAATAAAATAGATTTTATTAATGAAAATGTATTAAAGTACAATCGATTTTCTTATCAAATTCTGCTTGTATCATGCATAATCGATTGTACGTCGATTATGCGTGATACACGTGTAATCGACGTACATTCTGCGTGTAATTTAAGTTCCTTATGTTGCCACGTGTGCATCGTAACGAACTTATCGCATGTTGACCACAGAGAAAAATGTTCGAGATGACTTATCATAAGTTTAGCTCCCAGTTTGTACCTCACAGATAAAAATTTGTATTAATAACGTTTGAAATTCTATCGAATTTTTTTTTCACTGATGTTCTTTCTAAATTGTTAACAAATATTCAAAAAAAATCTGTTTTTATCGTATTATACTTTTAACATTAAAATAATTATTTACTTGTATTGCATTTAAACATCCTTTTCGACATATATCACTTAATGATGACGTCGTTTTTATTTATTTATGCGTCATTAACCATAATTAAAAACATTAAAGGAATTCATGAAATTCAAGGTTTTATTTTCTGAGTAACAACAAAATTTTAAGTTCGTTATGATGCCACGTGTGCATCGCCTTATCGCATGGCGACTTCGAGATGACTTATATAATATGATACCGTGGAGAATACATATTTTTATATTTTACGACTCATTAATTTTTAATAAATTTCCAAATATTCCTAAATGAAACGAAGATGCTGGTACGTAATTTTTTATCCAATAGAGAAAGATAGGAAAAAAAATAAATAAATAAACGAACTAAAAGTGCAAAATTGCGAAATTACGTTAAGGAATGCTCCGGATTTACAAGAATTAATTAGTGTTATCGCATTGCGCTAATTCAGCGCTTCTCATTCGGGATCCAAAGAAGCTTTGAGGGAGTCCACAAGAAAAAAATTGTATTTCGAGGGGTCTATAATTTGAGCTGAGGGGTTCGTGATAAAATATTATAAATAAAAATAATAATAATAATAAAATAATGTCATAGAAAATTCGCCGTTAGAAAATACGAGTATTTTCTAACTGCAAATTTCTGGGCAAAAAAAATTCTGGAAGAAAGTTTTTTTTTGCGTCAACGAAAGAAGATTCCAACCTTCTTTATAGTTGACGCAAAATTTTCTTTCCATAGAAAATTCTTGAAGAAGAAAACATTGTTTTTACGTATGGTGGTCCACATACAGTATAAGTTAAGACTGGGATCCACAAGCAAAAGAAAGGTTGGGAACTCTTGCTCTAATTAATGATTCTAGATTATCCTACCTTCGACTGAATTTTTTTTTTTTTTTTCATTTACTGCCTCGAAATTTTTCGTAGAATGAAACATTTCAATATAAACGTTCAGTTAAAGAAAGGAACAAACTTGGCCAACCACTAAAATCACTCGACAGTGAGGTGTATTTGCGGTACATTATGCAAAAAAAAAAATTGATAGATAATTTGCTAATATATAATTAAAAAAATGAAGTTTTTTTGAAGTCGTTTTTATGCTGGGACACTAATCCATAATCCGTAGTCTCTCGGAAAACGAATGTCTGTTCGATTTTATCGAATTATTATTATTGAATGCGTCAAGTCGATAATGTCATCTATATGATATCGAGTAAAAAAAAATCGAATGCGGTATTGCGTAAATGTAACTGTTGCACGCAATAATTTTTGGTAACTGCATTCATATTTGTCGAAATGGCAGATTTCTTTAAATATTCTGTCGCATTAATCTTTTCTATTTACTTCTCCACTGAAAGAAACAAAAAATCTATCAAAATTTATTCGTAAAAATTTTAAGAATATTTAATCTAAACTATCTTAATTTCGATATAATTATGGAAACATATTTATTTAAATCAGTTCCATAGATATATAAGCATAGTAACAGTTTATAGATATAAATTAATTTTAACGTAATCAAGATTTATTCAACAGTAGCCATTCGGGTTCTGAACCGAATGACTGCTGTTGAATATTTGTGAAGGAAAGGAAGGTCAAAGTTCAATGATTGACGATGTATAGCAGCTAAAAGTTTCACAGTGCATGTAGTTTGACATCGTGCTCGTTATGATGTGCAAGGACTTTCAGAGAAAATGCGAGGCCAGCAGCGTACAGAGTCGAAGTAGGATTTTCTATAAAAGATGGAGTCGGATCATTTGCCATCCGACTCTGCAACCCTGAGGTCCAGGGCAATTAATATTTTTGAGGCACTTCAAAAAAATAGAATGACAAATATACAGTGGTAAGTTTACAAGAAAAGCGAAAACATTGATAGAGAACTTCAAATTTTGACAAAATACACTGAAGCTCGAACAATATATAAAAATATACAAATATATTTTTTCTAACATATCGAATTATAAATTGAGGCCGCTAAAATCGTGAGGCTCGGCAGTCGCCCTTCTTGCCCTTCTCTGATAGTTACTGGGCATATATGTAAGGTACTGGCTTCTAAGATATTTCTTTTCGATTTAAAACTTTTCGCGAATCTGATTTTTGTGAATAAAACTAAAACTTGATAATTTTTTCTAATCTAAAATGGCGATTGAAAACATTTTCACACTAGCGAAAATTAATTGTGAAGTTAGAAGATGGACGTAGAGAAAATTCGTTTCTGTTACAATTTATAAAGCTTTTTTGAAATTTTATTCAAAGATTTCAGCTTAGTGTTAAGTCTGATGCGATAATATCTTAACTGAAATGGAAGTTCGTGAAATTTTTTATTTCGAAACAGTAGATTTAAATGAAGGAATAGTTGTGAAGGGAAGTGTAGTTGCAAACCACATAAATCGCTATTGATTGCTAAAAATAAACTGAATTGTTTTTGTAGTTGACTGAAAACCTGATTTTCTTAAACAGTTTAGATTTTTTTTTTTTAATGTGGTAATCGATTGCGATTTTTAAATAATTCTTTTAATTATAAAATGATTTAATGTGCGTAACGTAAGTGATAATTTTTTTCTCTAACATATGGAATTTTTTTTTTTAGAACTGAAAGCGCTCTTTACACCTTTACTGAAAAAGCAAATTTTATCTTTTCTAGCAGATGTACAAACGAACGGACTTTCTCATCAGAATCTACATTTCGTAGACAGAATTTATATAGTCCCATCTTTCATATTTTGAGCATTTTTATCCGATTAAAAGCAATTTTTTTTAATGTAAACTAAATAAAAATCCACCGTTTCTCTCTGCATGAGGCGTTAAAAGGCCTGATATTCGTAAAATTAACAGGCCTTAAGGTTCCTCAAAACCTTCCAGGGGAAGCAGAATTGCCTGGCAACTAATATTATATATCGAATTGTTTAATATTCTCATCTTAGAATATTCTATAATTTTTTTATCATTTTATAGACTTGGTTTTAAATTATCATCAGATCAAAATATCATCGAATTTTTCAAATCTTTCAGATTAAATGTTTAAACTCCTCTTGAATATTAAAAAAAAGGAAATATTTCCGAAAGAACTACATAAAAAATCTATAAAATTTTAAAACTATTTTAATTTATTTTTTTCTGTTAAAATAACTTCAGGTACGAGTGATAAACGATGAAAAATCTTTATGATTTATCACACAAAATGCATAATTGATCCACTTAAAAAATCTGAAACGGATTCTGTTGTAAGGTTTCGTTCTATTCTGTTGTATACATCTGATAAAAACTTTTATTCTGTGAGTAGGATTTTTGACGTTAAATGAAAGTTTTATCGTTTTTACAGTAATTCAAAATGTAAATTTATTTTTTCATAGACATTAATCTTGATTGTTTATTAAACATTATTAAAAATTAGTTTTAAAATTAGTTGAACATAATTCTCTCTCTCTCCATAGATTAAGATTTTAAGAGTCACGGTTTGTAATGAAAATACTTTAATTAATTAAAAAAAAAAATTAATAGATTTAATCTTAATATCGTGTTTTATTAATTTTTTTTTCTCAAAAATTGTAAAAAAAAAAAAAAAAAAAACTAAAAATTTAAAGATCTTTAATGTCTCAGGATTTTCTAATGGACTTTTAATACACAAAATATTTTTACTATCTACGAAAAACTTATTTCCCATTTTTTAATCTATTTTATTTTATTAAAATGATCCCCGTTAATCTATTCCTGATCGAATTTTGTCATTCAGAACTAAAAAAAAATGTGCTCGTTTAGGATCGCTTTACTGCAAACAATCGACAAGCTACATTTTTTTGAGTGGCAAAACTTTTCGGAGAATTTTTTTTTCTTGGTACAATTGCATACATTGCAAAATCCAGCAAAAATGGTACCGATCGAGATATGTAAAATATCCCTAATGAACTAGGGTCAAAGGTTATCGAGGTATAGAGGCTGTGAAAGTTTCGCAGCGCGTGTAGTTTGACACCGCGCTTCGCCTCGCTATGATGTGCAACGCGACGCGTGCTCTGCTACCTAGACGCGTGTATATCTCGTTAACCTTTGACCTTTGAACCCTAGTTCACTAGGCGTCTCGATCCTCCTATCGATCGATACCATTTTTGCTGGGTTTTTCAGCGTATGCAATTATATCTTTTATTATTTTTTTTAATGAATTTGAACTAAACCGATAACTGGAATCAGATTTCTTTTAGACACAAAATCGAGTGTTTCTTACTAAAATTTTAAAACTAGAAAAATTATTATTATTTTGAGTTATAAGTATTATCTGAATATCGATGATTCGACTTAAATAGGAATATATTCTCATAAGAAAAATTTCGTAGAAAGAATATTAAGCGAGATAAAAAAAAAAGAAAAAAGAAAACTGGATACATTTATCTTCGACACCCTATATAATACTCTGTATACACCAATTGATTTTTCTAGTTATTGCGTGCAAAATCTTACTTTTCACTGACATCTTATACAATAAATATAAAAATGTTATAAATGGAAAATGTAGAACATATTTGTTGTATTCCTTTTCCTGTTTACCAAACAAATTACGGCCATTGTTACGTACCTGAATACCTGAAAAGTTTAAGAATTGCAAACTGTTTTACTATAGAATTTGAACGTCGTGTTTATCGATTTTTTTTCCTCCCTCCTTAACATTTTGACTTTCTAAATAAACGTTTTAAAGAGATATTTAAAAGAATTTCGAACAAAATTCATCGATTAGTATAGAAGTTAAAGTAGTAAAAAAATATATATATATATACATGTATATATTATTGACCTAAATCTTTAAAGTAGGATATAAAAAATTTTAAATTTCAATCGCCATGGATGCAAATAAATTATCTTCAAATTTATGGCGGGATTTAACAATGACACACTTAAATTTTTTTTTTCTTCTTTCAAAAAACTTGCACTCTTTAAAATTGTTGCACGGCAAATTTTTATTTTTGACACGAAATTCGAGCTTAGATATGCAGATATCGAACATATATTATTATTTTTATTGGTTCTGTCGCAGTGGCGAACAAATAAATGGCTACTTACTGAAATCTGCAATAGTTTTCGTATGTAAATATTGTGCCGAAGTGGACCGATAAGGTTAAAAAAATTTTTTTTTTATATATAAAAATAAAAAAAAATATTGAAATGGTTGCTTTTATTCTTGAAGAAATCGTTTTTGCTGTTTGAAAAAGACTCGAATTTTAGAAATAAATTGATTTTCTGTAGAAATGTTTTGTTGTTTAGAATTTTTATCGACGCTTGTAGAATTGTTAAGTTTTATCTACGCCGTTCCAGAGAAAATTTCACTTGCGATAAAAGTTTTATTTAAAATTATCTAATTTTCTTCTCTTCTTCTCCGTGCTTTTCCTCCATTATAGTTATCTGCTTCTAGACAGTTTCTCTCGCCATTTCTCTCTATATTTCCAATCCTCTTCCTATAGTTCTCTTGAATTCATTTCCTCCTCCACTCCGTCTTTCCATTTTTTTTCTAGTTTTCCTTTTTCCTCTTCTTCCAATTGCTTT
>WUQG02051450.1:0-10300 GCA_011317285.2 Androctonus mauritanicus | reverse complement strand
ATTTAATGTAAATGTATACATACCCAACAATATTAAACAGAAAAAATAAATATATTCAATAAAAATCTTTGTTTTAATGAATGCACAACATCGCGGCTCAGTAAATACATCAACACCGAAATGAAAATCAGTCTAGCATGGGGAAAATCGGGGAATTACATGGCGAAATGGCAAGTTGCACAGTGGCGTTATTATGAATCGGTGTAAACCGAGGGCTACCTGTATACCATAATACAACTGCTCCCCTATTTATGATCATCTGACTTATAACCAATGTTATGATTGCCCATATAATATTCCGAACTTACTTATTTTCATAGCCCATTGGCTAGAAATATTTTGTTTTATTAAAATGCAGTAAAGTAATCACTTACCACTTTGGAGGATCTTGGTTCAATTCCAGATGATTTTATCATTTGGAAGATAAAGCCTTCTATTGTCTACTATCACTAGTAAAATTACTATTATTATTGAACATTTTTGACATATGATGGAGTTATCAAACTATAACCCCATCATAAGATAATCTTGTACAAGTTAAACAATTGGACATTTACATTATGGTAAATTAACTGTTAAAATAAAAAACAAGGCATTATTCTCTTATAACAAGCTTTTAATTTACTTTTTCTTAAATATTACATTTCTTTAGTTAAAAATATGTAGCACTTTTCAAAGATAAGTACAAGATTCATTCACTCATACAATTTTACCATTGCACCAAACAAATGTAAATTTAACAATTTTCTTGAATTTGACATATAAAATGTTTTTATAACAGGCATGCAATGTGCATTCATACAAATGGTTTCTCTGCTAGCATTCTATCACTTAACTGGGGTATCATATATACATATTATGCAGAGCTATCAAAGTTTGTCTTAATTTTGTAGTAACTGTTTACAAATTTACTAAATACAGATAAACAATTCAGAATACTACTGTATTACAAATGGTGCCAGTTCAATTATTTTTCTATTAGAGAGAAAATTAATTTTACGATTTGTTTATCACAAGAATTTCATATAAAAAGTTAATAAAATGTAAACAGTATTATTAATCTTTAAAAATGATATTTTCTAACAATCACAAATATTTTTAGATAATCATTATATGAAAACTAATCCAGTAAAATGAATCAAATGTTTTAAAACTTTTATCATTTAATATATACTAATATGAACAACTATTATGACAGTATAAACATGAAATATCAGAAAGTATGATTAAAATAAAGATAAATTAGATGCAATAAATTTACAATTGTGATGATATCTAGGAATGAGATTAAATTTTCAGTAAATAAATATACTGGATTTATGAGAATTTTTTAAAGATATATAAAACTGATGCAGTATAATTGCTTTTAAAAATTTTATGATAAAATAATTCAGTGTAAAACTCTGACAAACAATTTAATTGCTCATTGCATGATAAAATTACCCAATTAAAATTTAAGCATTTAATTTGCTCATAAAATTTCATTTGAAATGAATAATTTAGAAAATGGTTTGAAACCATATAAAAAATCAAAAGCATACTTTGAGAAATAAGATAGATAGATATATATATATATATATATTTATTTTCATAAAAATCCCATTTTTTATTTTAAACAATTATAAATTTATATCTTTATATACACAAATACAACATCTTGATTAAATTTAATTATAAAGTAAGCTGTCAACAAAACAAAACTATCACATAATTATTTCACAACCATAAATTTTACTTTATTTTTCCTTACCCAAATCTAAACAGTTTAATTTACCAAGAAATCAAAGCTCTTGGAACAAAAAATAAAAATATATCCTGATTATATATTCCCATATAATTTTCATTAAATATAAAGGGAACTCATTGATAAAAAATCTACTAATAAACATAACAAGAATGGGAATGTTAAAATAATTTTTTGATCACAAAACAAATATAGGTATATTATGATATACCAAACTGGAAATAGTTAAAATTTCTCATAGATCAGTTATTATATGGAAATAGCAAGTCTATCAAAAAAAATAAATAAAATTAGATCAGGTACATCTACATCTGATATGTTACAAGTTGAAATATAGTTAAACATTACATACAATAAATCTTTAAATGTATTCATACAAAAGATTGGCCCAAATTAATTGATGCAAATATTTACAATAAATTGACTTTGTGGTGATAAATGCAACAAGAAATTTTAGTTTGATGAAAATTAAAGATATAACTGACTAGAAATATTTCATGAAAGCTATTGTATATTGCATGTGTATGACATACACAGATTTGCATGTTTTGATTCACATATCTGACTAGGACACAAAAATTATTTTTCCAAAATTAATGAAAAACTATCCAATTCAGATTACAATCTGAAAAAGCTTCATTATTTATCGAAGAACTACTTTCCTTTTTATAAAGTTGTAAAAATTAGCAATAGTTAATAATAAACAATATACAACATCTAAAATTGCTGCATTATTTGAAATTACAAATCCATTCATTCTTTGATCCATTATCATTCAGATTTATTCCAGCACCATAAATACTGTTTACTCTAAAATACTGATAAGTAAAGATGTAAAGTTTGATGCAGGGATTCCAGCTAAGTGAAAGAGGTAACAGTCTCTTTTTCTTCTTTTGTTTTTGATTTCTTGTAAACTAAATTTCAATTATATAAAATTTATTTAGTATGAATGGTCTTGACTCAGCTTGTTACACTTGATGATGATAAACTTCTGTTCAATTAAATAATTAAAAATTGAATGGAATGGAATTTTTAAATCATCATCTTTAAATGTAGGAAATAAGTTTTCCATTGATGTCAAATAAAATATACAACTATGTAAAAAAATAAAATTTTAATATTGAAGTAAAAATAAATTTTCTAGAAAAAAAAAATATTTTCTGAAGAAATTAGTAATAAGAAGGATCATTTCTTTCTTTGTCATACAGACGTCACTGTCCAATAACTCTTAGATGCTACTTTATTTAAATCTTGCAATAAAACTGGTGAATTTGATTCAATAATTGGTTCGATTATTTCATCATCAGAATGCCTTTCTAGTTCATGGAAAACTGATGGCTGAATGTCTGTTTTTTGGGATCGAAGAGAGACCATGCTGGAATAAGCTCTGTGTCGACGATCAAATGGACGGTTTGGACGCATTAATGTTTTTTCACCTGGCATATCTAGCAATATAAAATAATTATTGTATAAATCTTTTATACAGGATTTAAAAATCAAAAATATTTTTTTTACCAATATCACAAAGTGCATCCTGACTTTTATTGATTTTTGACATCAAACAATGGAAAGGTGGCATGCGAAACGACCAATGGTCTGAATTCAATAAGGACGCTGTAGAGGCAGTACTATAACCAGATGTTGATGAAGAGGCACATGATGATGACAATAAATTGCTTTTTTGATAAAAAAGGATATATGCATTAGCAGTTACAATTTTGGATTCTGGAATTTGTGTAACTTTGGTATCATCAAAAAGATACCAATGTCCGTCAACAGGATTTTTACAATATCCTGAAACAAAGAAATAATTTATAAATTACCAGAAATTAAAAAAATCAACATAGAAATAAATTTTCAAATTACCTGTGTAATGCCCACTTTGCATATTCCCCTGATGATTACATACAGCATACAATTCATAAACATCATCCCCTTGTGAATAATTTTGTAATCTATGTCGTTTCCAAGGAGACCAATATGATAAGGTGTTCAAATTTCCATTTATTATATGAGTAGGCATCTCTTGTTGGCGTGATGTCATAAATTGAGACATATCAAGGGATGATAAGGGAAATTCCACAAGTGTTGTTAATTTAGTTCTGTGTGTTGATGACTAAAATAAAAGAATATATTAATAATTTTCATTATTTTATATCAGTTTATGTTATATTTATTAAAATTTATTCCAACCTGTCTGAATCGCTTTAAGTGAATTACAAAAATATCTGGTACTGTCCATAAACTTAATTGTTTTACTACTTGTTGTCTACATCGACAATTAGGACACATCCAAGCATCTTCTGCTTCTAACTGATAATGTAATTTTTAAAATTTATTATAGTTTATTGTTATTTATCACTTAATATTTTGAATATATCAAAGATATAAAATTCTTAAAATATTGTGAAATTTTATCATACTTTGAGAAATTTAATGATTTATACCTTTTCTTCTTTAAAATACATCTCAAAACACTCATATAATGTTGTTTTTGAAACTTTCTGTTGTTGATCAAGATCTAAATTCCAACTACTTTCTTCTTTTACTAAATCACCAGAAACATCAATCAATCTGAAATATGTATATAAAAAATAATCTAAACAAGCATATAATTTTTATTTTTATAAATACATAAATTAGCTTTTGTATATCAATAATAATAATGAAAAAATTAAAAAACACTTTTAGATTTCGAATCATCTTCAATTACTATAGATGCATGAAAATTGGGTGTATTTATACATATACAGGCAGTTCCCAACATTACTAGTGATTTTCAGGTCCAGATTGCCTTGTAAAGTACGAACTCATAAACCAAGAATCAATTTCCATAGATAAACAAACTTCGATTTAGCATTATATCTGTTTTCACCAATGAAATTTGACCATGATAAAATTAAATAAAGGCCAACAAAATCAATAGTTTATTTATCTAAAGAAATGAAGACATCATTTAAAATTAAACAAATTATTATAATAATGAAATTATTTATGCTATATAAATTAACAAACTAACTGCCTACAGGCTCAAATTTTTAAGCTTTATGTAAATGAGCTTTTATATAGATGAACTACTGCCTTAGGCAGGAGAACTTCCATTCCTGGTTTCTTCTTAGAAAGAAACCAGGAATGGAAATTATTTACATAATATACTGGTCAAACCAGAGGGTGGACTATTTCCACTTTTCAGCCACTATTTTAATTTTTGATTTTCTAGTTTCATAGCAGACAATGAAGTTTATGGTACAAATTCAATCATATTATATTATTACATATATGGATTGAAATGCCTTTTTATGAATATTTAGCATTTACTTATTGCAATTAGAGTTTATATTTGAAAAAACTCACAAACTCAGAAACTTGTAAACCAAGAACTTCCTGTATATAAAATGTACAAATTGTATCTTTGCTCACTTTTGCTTAATTTCGTTTTCCCATTCAACAATAAGTTTTAAATGAGGTGGTCCACCATTTTGTCCTTCTTCTTCACAGAGTGCCAGAGCATGATCTACTGTTGGCACATAAAGAGGATGATCTACATCATCTGGTAAGTAACACTGTTCAGGAATGCCCCCTACAACATAAAGTTGAATAGAATTTTCTTCAGCCTGTATAAGGAAGAAAAATAAAAGATTTTTTCATTATAAAATGACAAATAAAGGATAAAAGATAATGGCATGTTTTAGATAAAGTGCAAGATTTAATTGCCTACAGCCTCAAATTTTTAAGCTTTCAAAAATCAGAATTATCATTTATTTTTTCTATATTAAATTAATTGTTTCATTTTCAAAAATTAGTAAATATTCAGTTATTAAAGTTTCAAAATAAAAATTTTTGAGAAATTTTCAAAAATTTTACATGATTTTAAGAATAAAATTGTTAAATAGTAGAGGCCCAAAAATCCCATAATAATTAGTGCTCTCAATAACTAGAAGCATGCCATTTGACAAAGAAAAATATAATCTAACCTCTGATAGATTTTCTCTAAAAACTTCTTTTGATTTTTGTAAAATGTTTATCCTTATATCTTTATAGGTAGCTTCACGTGATATTTGTAATACATATGGCATTGAAAATCTATTTTTAAAAAACAGATAAAAGAGTAACAAGAAAATAATTATAAAAATATAATTATAGTTTATAATATTTAATAGATAAAAAAAGTTTCTTTAAAGATTCAGATAAATATAAAATTTGTTATTCACGAATAAATTATGTAACTGGAAGGAAAAATGATCATAAAAAGCAAATATGAATTAAAAAAAACAGTCATTGATGAAAAATAGGAGGACAAGTCAATTTTAATAATTTAAAGTTGTGAAAATGATTTTGATCATGAAGAATTTTAAAAGTTTAGTTAAAAAATAATTTTTCAGTTATGCAATTGAAAACTATATTCGATACTAATACTTTTACAGATGATTAAGATCATTAATACTACTATTGTTTCTAATTTCTGAGTTTTAAGTAAAATTGATTAAAATTTTCACATTTGCAAACAAAATAATGTATAGAATCCAGATTGATCTTGAATTAGCACCCTTCCTAGTTCTCAATGGTTTTTTATTATAGTATAGTAATAGATAACAATGAAATTTACAAATTTGTTATACATTTTAGTATTTATTCAATTTAAACTTAACATTATATGCCTTTTATGATAAGATTATGAATTCATTCATATATTGTTTATCACTAAAAGCATTAAGAAAATTATTGTGAATTCTTAAATTATCATATTATATTTTAATGCAAACATATCTAGTTATAAATAAGGACATGGAATATGCTTTTCAATCACTTAACTAAAAAAATTAATTTTTAGCTAAACCTTTAAGATTCTCACAATCAAATTCATTTGCATTAACTTTAAATTTTTAAAAATCCCCAAGAAAAAGATTTTAACATTAAAATTTCCTTGTTTTATTTTTCATAAATGATTTTGCAGATAGTTCTGGACTTATGACTGAGTTTAGTTTTCAACCGATTGGAAGTTGAAAATGATCAAACTTTAGGGATCTTCTCACTACTAATGTTTACTAGACGCTATACATTATCTTAAAAAATATAACAAACACAAAACTATAAGAAACAGCATGGCACACAGAAATTGTCTTTTTTTATATCATTAGGTCTGGGGCTCAAACCTTGGAATTGCACTGAGAGTCATGAAATTTTTTGATGAAATTGCCATCATAAGTTGAAGATTACATATATTTTTAATTCATATTCACTTTTTATGCTCCAATAGAGCATTTCTCATTCTAGTCCTATTAGTTTTTCATAATTTTTTTTAAAAAGTTACAATTTGATCAGAAAATTATAAAATATATCATATTGCTGAAACTTTTTACTGAGAAATTGATACAACAAATTTACAGTTAAAAATTAAACTTAACAAAATAAAAAAATAAAATAATCTTTCTATTCAAATTTAGTATTCATACAAAAAATTAAATCAGGATTACATAAGAATCTCAATTTAATAAATCATAAATGAATGAAATTGTAATAAAAAATATGCAATTTAAATTTAAATTTGTTGAAAACCATTTAAAACAACACCATAGCATTTAGAAAAGTTTCTTAATTAAAAAAAAAAATATTAATCATCATTAAATACACAGTACACAACTTTTTGAATAATTTTTTTTGACTAATGCCATTAATAATGATTTTTCATTGACAACTTTAACATTGCATTGAAATTCATTGCAATTGTAATTTAAACTATTTTAATTTAAATCTGTAACATTGCACTGACTTCAACATTTTTCATTGAAATTTTATTGAATGTTAAATTCAATAAAATTTTTAAAAATTTAAAGTTAATGCAATAATTTATTGAATGTTAAATTCAAAATAAATTGAATGTTAAATTCAATAAATGTTAATGTTCAATTATTATTCATAAATTATTACAGTAGAACCCTCAGTTTAATGAATTAACAGAGGGAAGGGGTAGCCATTAATATTGAAAGTCCGTTAAAATAAAAGTGCTTTAAAAATACAGTACAGTAAATTGCATTTTTCATTAATTTAAATAAATATATGTACAAACACACACACAAAGAGTATAATTTGATAATATATAATTATCAAATTAGCAAAAGTGCAAAACTCAGCTATGATGATACAATAGAAGAGTATTGAAAGTACTATTAATGCAATATAAATAACATTACAAACTAACATTACAAAAACTAATTAGTTGATTTTCATTAGAAAATTGTGTATTTTGGGTAGTTTAGGTATAAAAATAGACAATTGAAGAGGGCTGAATAAATCAAAATTGTTTTGTAAATAATCAAGAATAATTAAATTTCCTGAAGGTTGTAATGATGTTAATAACTTGAAGATCTAAAGAAAAGGGACATAATTTTAAGAGAAATATGGATATTAAAATTATATTTTCCTATTTATAAAATAA
The DNA here is from genome assembly GCA_011317285.2 of Androctonus mauritanicus. Classification (NCBI taxonomy): domain Eukaryota; kingdom Metazoa; phylum Arthropoda; class Arachnida; order Scorpiones; family Buthidae; genus Androctonus; species Androctonus mauritanicus. The sequence continues at coordinate 2,120 of WUQG02051450.1, read as the reverse complement.
ACATGTTGTGAATCACTAAACCATGCTGACCTGATAAGCATAACCTCAGAGAATAACATTGCATTCCTCTTGAATGGCAAACTGTTACATCTGTTATGCCTAAATTCCATAAGAACATTGACATTCTTTCTAGGTAATGAAATGTTGCATATAGCACTACTATTATCCACTGTTATTGATAGGAATTTCAAATATTTTGTCCATTAAATATGAAATCCATTAAACTGAGATTATACTGTATTTTGTAAAATTATTTAAACTATTTTAATTTAAATCTGTATTATAAAAACTTACAATTCCTGTGGTGATGTATCCGTAGATTTTATTCTATTCAACCAAAGCAATAAAAGATGTTCACCAGTAGTATGATTTGCAAGTTTTGGTTTGGGTGTTGCAATTGCATATATTTCCTGCAAATCTCCAATGATAGATACACAATCTGTGTCACTAAAAGTCCGTTGAAATTCACAAGACTCAATTTCAGTTAAAATTATCTGGATTTATAAACAAATACTATGTTAGAAGTTTCAATAAAATTTTTTAAAATAATAATAAAAAATAAATAATTAAATTAATTAATTTGTTAAAAAAATTATAAATAATAATTTTATAATTTATTCTCTAAATTTCAATATAGTAAGTCAATTCATTAGAGAAAATTCTCTATACAAAAAAACTATTATTATATACCATTTATTGAATAGATTAAAATATGGCTATAAGAGTAGGTTTTCAAAAATTTACCTTTTTATGCAGTATAAAAAGTTTTTTTTTTTTTATTAGTAAAAAATTCAAGTCACTTCCTAAATTTTGGAATTATGTAACAAGCAATGATTCTATTTTAGAATTTATATTCATTAAACTCTAAAATCCAGCATATTCTAAAAATTAGCACATTTTACAAAAACATTCTCAACTGAAAATCCATAAATTTTAACATTTCTGGATTGGATGGAAAAAATGAAAGCAAAAATTTTTTACTTTCATTTCTCAGTAAATCCCAAAAAATTCTAATGAATATTGGATCCAGGTAAAAATAAAGTATTTTTGCTAATATAAGTTGATATCTTTTCAAGAAAATAAAACAGTGAGTGATATAACCTTTTATTCAGAAAACTTCACTTTTAATCAAACAGCCAAATACATTAAACATAAATTTACAAAGTATTTTCTTCTGGACTATTTTGAAATTTTCACATATTATAAAATGCAATTTTAAAATGTAATCATTATTAATAGAAATATTTTTATTACTATTTTAAACAACTTACTGTATAAGCATTTGGATTATTACATAATCCTAAATGTTTATGAATTTTATAGTTACTGCAGTAATACTACTGCATAATATTTTTGTTTAACAGAATAGTAATCATTTCAGATATTTCTGATCAAGTCATATAAAAATATAAATTTGTAATTTTTATATGAATATAAAAAATTTTGTAATTGATAAATACAGTGATTTATTGATATTTTTCTCTTTTCAACCAATAAATCTGCAATAGCAGTGATTGCAACAAATTTTCATCTCAGTAAGATGCAAGCTTGATATGGATCAATCCTGGTTTATGTGGCCCTGATATGAGAGATCTTGATTTAAAAAATAAATATAGTTTGTATCAAAATTCAATCTAAATTCTCTTTATGAGCAATTTATAATGAACAAAAGTTTCAATTTCAAATAATGTATTTCTTATAAATGTGGAATAATACATAAAAGGTAACACTGATTTCTGATACACTGTTCAAATGTTTCTCATAGAACAATTCTAAATTTTTAATAACACTCAAATTTGGTCTATATTCCATCAAATTTCAATATAATACACATTTGGTTAGATTGATCATATGGAAAGATTTTGATTTTTTATCCACAGAATCAGAATTGAATCTCATACTTCAAAATTTATAACTAAGAATCTTGATTCTGCAATTCATGTTTGTTGTCTACAATTTAATTCATCCTTCCGATGTTGCAGGATAGCTGCATGGCATAGTATTGGTTTATATCCTGGAATAACCTAGTTCAAATTCCAGATCCAAACTCTAGATTTTCTTGAGTCCCGGCTCATTGAGCTGTGCCCTTCAATTTATATTCTACCCCATCATGGATGTGA
>WUQG02051439.1:0-10300 GCA_011317285.2 Androctonus mauritanicus | reverse complement strand
TGACACAGACAGTTAACACACAACTAAACATCACAAGTAGCTATGTCTTGACTCTTGTCCGACATAGCACTTTGCTCCGGCATTATTCCGTACTCACACGATAAACAATTGCATAATAATAATAATTTCATGCCTTAAATAGATATACTTAAGATATAAAAGGTATAAGGCACTCGAGTAGGCATTATCGCTATACTGATCGCTACACGATCAGTACAGCGATAATGCCTACTCGAATCTATAATAAGAAATCGTGCATCAAGTGCTATAAAAGAGAAATTCTCGCGTCTTGATAATTTGGAAATTCATTCTCTTAAGAAGTTACATATTTACTAAATACTTTTGTCATCGAAATTTTTAAAATAGTTTAAATATTTAATTTACATTAATTAAATCTTTGAACGCTTTTCATTATTTGATATATATCTAACAGTTGTTATCAGCAATAAGGAAGCAATTTTTAACGTTTCTTATAGTTTTCAAATCTTTAATTATAAATTATTTTCTGATAAAAATTTTAATATAAAAATAATATAAATTTTATTATTTTTAGGTGCTAAATATGTATGTCAATTAAAAGTGGCGCAAATTAAGATTTTTGTAAAATTGGTTCGTGTACGAAGAGTAATCATAATAGTGTACAGTAATGCAAAAAAAAGCATCAAAATCACAAAATTTAAAATTAATTAACTGATTAAAACTATAAACAACTTGTTTCGAACAAATCACAAGAATCTAAAATTGATTCAAAATAAAAAATAATTACTTTATAGAATGAGATTCCGATTAAGTTATATACTCTTTTAATGCTATACATAAGATAAATCTGCATTTTTATTAATTAAGTACGAAATAAAATATTTGTTAATGGTGAAAATTTGGAAATTATTTGATGAAAACATAACCGGTTTCACATAGCCACCGTGAGAGCTATAAATGTCATTAAAAGCGAAAGCGCAAACAGAATCTACTATTTGGTAGATAAATCTATATAAATCGATGTTAGTTTGTACCATTTGGGTATATTCATATTCGTTTTCTGTATCATATTTGTAAAAATGAAAATTAAGCGTAAATTAGAGCAACAACTTCTACACTACGCAGCATTTCGGTTTTAATTCAGTGATGGTGCGAGTCAGTATTAAGGAAAATTCTATTTAAGATTAATTTATATAATTTTTTCTTAATTTTATAATGCTAACGTTTCGGTTTTGCATTCAATGCTGCCATTCTGAACTATTTTAGAGTAAATTGCCTCCAGACAATTATGCATTAATAGGCTGGGCATCACATCTCGTGTTTAGTTTTGCATCTTAATATTTATTGAAAACATATGGCTTTAATCTCGATGATTTATGTTTATACGTTCGATATTGTCAATATTTTTATTAACCAGCTTATTTGTGTTTGTCATTTAACCTCATAATAATAATTTCAATTTATTCTACTCTCGCCATACGATATTGATAAAATTTCACCCTACCCATCCATTATACTCGATTAAAAAAAAAAAAATTATCGTAAAATAAATACCGTGGAACAGAAACGAAGTTAATATATTTTCAATTACAGAACATATTGGAATACCAATTTTTATAAAAATATTCTTTAATTGTCCAATTTTTGATAAATTCGTTTCTGAAAGTTTTTCCATTTTATCTATATAGCCTGTATAACCTTTCCGAAAAATTGATTTAAATTCCGATTCATTTATTATAATTTTCTTTTCTCGATAATATTCATATTTTTTTTTAAATTTTCGTAATTTTTTTTTTTTTTTTTTTGGTTACTTTTATCGATGAGCTTGAAATCCGTCTTGAAAATTAATATACCTCATGAAGAACAATGATAATTTTTCACTCTTTCCTGGAAAAATAATTCGTTTCAACATGCTTTTATGCATTTTTCACATAAAAATGAATTTAAAATTTCGATATACATAATGTATATTGAATTAATAATATAATTATAACTTCTATCGGCATTTTTCGTAAGAATTACGTTACGAAAAATCTTCATGTTTCTTCATGTTTACATAATTCTTTTTTTCTAAAAATTTTAATGATTTTGATTAAAAAAACTATTATCTGACATCCTCGCCATCTTGACATTTTATGTATATAATTAGTTATGTGATAAAGTTGTTAAAAAATTACATTAATATCTTTCTTTATACTTCTACAATCGTCATTCTTTAATCCAGATTTGGCAAATTATAGAGTTCGAAAGTTGTAGATAAACTTCTTTAAATTGTTGCATTTTTATTGTTATAGTTTTTAATCTGTTTAATCTGAATAATAAGTTAGGTTTATATCTATAACAAAAAAAACAAACAAACTGTTAAGATGTAAAGGCCTAGAAAAGAAGTCTAGGAAACCAGATGCGTTATTTTCTCGATATGAATCTTTCACACTATTCAGGATACAAAGAATATATAACACGAGAAAAACAAACATTAATTACAGTTTATAAGACTTAACTTCTACATATATACTATTTATAGTCTGAATAACCTGAAAGATTTCAGTACAGTAACATAGTTTGCTTTTTATATGTTATGTTATCTCGCATGATAACATAACCTAAGATTCTAACCCATTGTTATCCATACTGGGTTCCACAAAATGTCCTAAAGGGTTCCATAAACATACATAAAATATTCATTAAAATGATGAAAATAAAGGCTATTTTGGTGAAAATTACTTTATAATACTTTTTTAATTTTTATTATAATATAATAAAAGAATATTAAAGCGTTTTTCTTTACATGTACTACCAATGTTGTGTACTATATATGTACTACCTAGATTGTGAATATTTTATTGTTTATGATCCCGGGTTCCGCGAAATAATTTTATACTCATAAGAGTTCCTTAAATTGACAAAGTTTGAAGACTACTGCTCTAATATAAGGATGGTTCTCTAACCTAATGTCTTAACCTAAGGATGAAGAGCATAGAATCAAAGCAGCAGATGTATATACATAGAAGCAAAGCGGGGGGCGGTTCAGCAAAATCCATAATGCGGATTTTGTGATTGTGTATCAAAATTTAACTGGTTTTGAATTTTGATAAGCGTAGCATTTGAATTGATTTTACTTAAGGATACTAAAATGATCTCAATAAATCACTCATTTTAATATTCTCACAACACGTTGCTCTCCACACTTTCTTTCTTCCTAGCTATATCTACACTTTTTAAATCATATATTTTACTCGTTTGATCTATTAAATAGTCGTAATAGCAATAATTCTTGTTAAAAATCCGACTGTTTTACCAGATTCTAATCTTTAAAATTTGAATAATTTTCTAAAACTTTCTGTTAGATCCTATATATATATACGAAAGATTTTAAAAACCGCTTAAATTATTTGTCAGTTTCCGCTTAATGAACACGTTAATTTCAGTAATGATCTAATAAAGTTTATCAAGAAAGCAAGCAGCGTGACTATCGCATGTGACCTCTGCATATGCAATTGCTGCACTTCACTTAGAAAAGCAATCATCCCAATGTAATTACAGAACGGTTGTCTTAGAAACGCACAAGATGAAGTGGAACACCTGGTTGAATCTGCAGATTAATTTGTAGCCAATTGACAGATGAAGTGCTTTAAATGAGCTCTTTCCTTCCTTTATATAACATCTGCTTCTCGAATTTCATCTGCCCACTTTCAAAACTAAGGAGGCAATGAATAAAAAAAAAATTCGTTTAGTATAGTTCCTAAGTACTAATTTCCAAAACATTCCGAACAGATGTAATTTTGTATCCCTATGTAAATACTTCTTTCTTAATGAGTTGTAGACATATAATGTTATCTTTGCGGTCTTTCCATGCGATCTTCTAAAAAAAAAAAATAAACTTAATTACTTCATGCCAATGTTTAAAACCGAAAATATTATGCAAAATGGCAAATATGTTATCAAAATTTGGCATTTTAAAGTAAAATTTTAACTGATATAACAGATTAAAATCATCTTGAAACTGTAAACTGTAGAATTAAACTTAACATAAACAAGATCAGTACAGTTTTCGGAAAGAGGAAAAAGTTGGTGGAGGGCTGAAAAAGTAAATTTTATCGTATGCTAGAATTATTTTAATTAAATCCGGATCAATAAAAACAGTAAACAACCATAAATTTTCGTCATTAATAAAATTAAATGAATATTGTATACAGTAGAATCTAGTTTATCGTTAAGGCCTACGGTTTAGATGGCATCAATAAGCAATAAAATTTCTTCTAAAAAATAAAATAGCCTAATTGGAAACTATATCAGGAAAAATTCAATGGTAAGTCAACAAAAAAAAAAAAAATATTTGCAGAGACTGCAAGAATTGTATCAGCTCATGTTACTTATAAAAAGAAAGTGCAGATGTTCTGGCGATACATCTATTGTTATAAAGGAAGGGGACTATTTTATCGTTTAATCCCTGTCCCGGTATAATAATCTATCAATCTGTTTAGCTTAGAAGGTTTTATATAACCTTTTATAAGCTCTTCCAAATAGATTATCGGATTAGCATCTTTATGTCCTCTTTAAAACTGGTATATTAGCTTAAGGAGACCATACTTACAGTAGTAGATTTATATGTTAATTTAAAATGATGTTGCCTTTAATAATATGCAAATTTTCTGTAAATTTTTGTAATGAAAGGTTTAAAAAAAAAAAAGAGTATATACGTAGGAAATCACGAGTAGAAGCATTGTTTTAAGAAGACGAGTTTATCTATCGTTATAAAATAAATCCAGAAAGAAAGCAATCGTGTCTCGACAGAGAGTGAGAGAGAGAAAGAAGTGGAGCAGTAAAGAAAAATCAGGTAAGAGCAGTTTATAGACGTTTCTCGTTGATTTAAAGAAAGAAAAAAAAAAACCCCGAATTAAAAGGTTGCAGTAGAGAAGTGCAATTCTTCTCTCGGACAATTTAACGATCCGTAAAATGAAATTCTTTTCGCGAAAGCTAAATCCCGACCGTCTTGTTTTTGCAGGCTTCTTCTCGCCTCTTTTTTTACAGCTCGGCAGAGACGGTTTAATCTCGCTTCCAGTGATTGAGCGACCTAAAGCTGAGACTTCTCTTCTCAATGGACATAAACGTGTAGTTTTTCGAGTCCGTCGGTGATTGGATGGCTGGCTCTGTACCGGGGCCAAGCTAACCAGTTTTTGAAACGGCCAGAGTGTGTATGTCACCCCTGGGAGTGACTACCGTTGGATACCGGACCCAGTCGAATAGAGCCTGCCAACAAATGAGATGATTTTTACGAACGGCCAGAGACGCCCGTACCCGAGTCATATGTCGAACTGTTGGATTGTTTTCGGCGATTGTGGGGGCGGATATCTCCTCTAGCAAACTGTAGGGGGGGACAGTATATGACTGGTTGTTATAACCGACCAGAAACCGACTCTCCTTAGCCTCTCCGCTCCTTCAATATAGTTGCAAACCGTCCTGGAGACTTTTGGACCCTGCGGAGTTCGGGGGCGAAGATAGAAGACCCCCCACCATCGACGACAGAGTCAATATTTGTTCTCGTTTTATGGAGGTTCCCAGGACTAAATGTATGGAGTCTGCAATGAAATTCGTCCAATGAACGTAGATCAAAAACTATATTACGGCTAGGCAGAACTGGATCCTATCGTCATGACACCATTATTGCTTTTATAGCTTATTTCCCCTTTTGATCCAATCTATCATTGCTTCTACAGCTTTTTCTGTGGCCGACGTTTAGAATTTCCGATCGTCGATAGGATGGAATGTCTGAGGATATTGTTAAGTTTTATATACCAGATCGTATTTTTCCATCATCCCGAACCATTATGGCAACTGACTCACTGGTGATCAAATTATTTTTCGGCTTGTTTTTATATTTCTATATATATACAGTATATATATATATATATATATATATATATATATACCTTACCGTATATATATACGCCTCTAGCTATAGAAATGTGTTTTATTCCTTTTATGGTTTCTGATTTAAAATTTTAAATTTTATGACTCTATTTTTTAGATTGGAATCGTATCTTATATTTTCGTCTTAAATATATTTTATTTTATTTTTTCACTCGCAAAAAAATAATATTAAATTATCTGTTTTTGTGTTTTTAAATGGACGTCTTAAAAATTCGACAATTTATTAAAATATTTTTTCTTCTTTCGACCGTATACACTTATAATTTAAGACACGACAACGCTGTTAATTCTGCAACAACAACAACAACAACTTAATGAAGCTTAAAATAATCGCATTAAAGACCGAAAACATGGGGAAAAAATAAGAAAAAAAATCTAAGAGTTCGAATGCAAACAGATCAGAGACCTAAGAGCGTAATTAATGTAAACATTACTTAAATATTTTAGTAAAAAGCGAGTTAACATATCTACAAAAATATATATATGTGAAAAAAAAATTATAGCTGCGTTTAAAATATATGCAATTTCTTTCTATAAGTGGAGTAGGAGTAGAGCAAAGGCAATCTATTCAACTGCGTCTGGTTGAAGCTGGGACTTATAATTAATATTAAAATTTAATTAACGATCTCTGAGCGAGAGAAAATTAATTTCCCTACAAGTAACACTGAATAGCCTAGCTCATTATTCGTTCACCATACCGCTGTTCTGTACAATTTATTTCAATGTTAGAGCCGATGAGAGAAGATCTATTGTTTTAAGATAGTTTAATGCTATCTAGGCAGCAGCAGCAGCAAACATGGCAGATGGAATGGTCGACATTAATTGCCGGATTTAAATCTAACAACGAAACGTTTTAAACTTATATAATATATATATATATATATATAAATTGAGAAATAAGTCACATTTTAATATATAAAAACATTCTTAAGGTTGTTTCTCTCTCATGAGCTATTAACTCTTTAAGAATTTGAATCGAGAATTACTCATGAGAATTTTCGAATAGATTCGTTCTAATTGAGAATTAAAACAGCTTTCGTAAATCTTAAATTTGTTTTAATTACTTTACTTCCTTTGACCCATAGTAAATTAGTTTTAAGAGACCATCACCATTGATTATTGCCACATCTCTTTAAAAGAGCTTTATTCTTGTTTTGGAAAATCCGATATTTATTTAGAGCGTAAGTAACAGGAAATGAGAAGAAAAAAACGTGACCAAGAAAAAGAAAAGTGGTTTATGTAAAGTCAGCTCTTTCTTTAAATCGATAACGTCCATCGAATACCGTTTATACATCGACTTATCCATCAGTATGGCTTCTAATATACATAATGAAACTAAAGTAGCTTTTTTGGTCCGACCATATAATAGGGTATACGGGCAAGGTCACATGACTGCCATTTAAAAAAAAAAAAAGAAAAAAAAAGAAAACCGTTCGTCACGTGAACCGTCTTCCATTAAAAACTTTATGAATAGTTTTTTAAAAACGTTTTTATACGAATTAAAATAAGTTTTTGCATCGATTTTCCTATTAAGTATCATATTTTTGTTATTAAATTATCGCTCCGAATCGTTCTCTGTCCGACTTTCTTAATTTAATTTTAATAATTAAATAAAATATTTATTGCGATGTTTACTTAAGTTTATACAATGTACTAACTTATATAACTTTTTTTTTAATTTAAATAAATTAATATATATATATATTTTTAAGAAAAAACCAAGCAAACTTGTCTATGTTTAGGCTACTTCTATAGGTCGTAGACTAGATCTTATCTATTTAGTACATTAAGTACTGATATGCCCCCAAAAAAATAGACATAAATATTTAATTTAAAGTTATAATTAGCCTATAAAATGATATAAAATGTCAAAAATTTAATATGTAAACATGTAATTACCTTCTACGAAATCACAGTTTCCTGGAAATTTCATTCGAAGTTCCTCGAATAAAACAAAATTCCTAAAAATAAATTCATAAAATATGTTTATTAAAAAATTATGAATATCGTATCATTGATTTTGAGATCAAAAAATAAATTGATTTAATTCTAAAAATGTTCAAGATTCGGTTTTGTTGTTGTTGTTGTTGTTGTTGTTGTTTATTTATTTAAAGGCTGAAGTATTTATTTATTTATTTTTAAATTTATATTAAAATTTATCTTTAAGTAAAATTTCAAATAAATTAAAATGCTATTTATTCATTTATTTTATTTAAATCACAAATATATTTAATAGTTAAATTAATAAAACTAATCATAAAAAATAGAATAAAAATAAATAATTAATATACAGTATTATTTTTTGCAGAATAAATTATTAATTTATCTTTGTTAATCTACTCAAAATAGGTTATAGAAAAAATAAACTTTCTATGATAAAAAAAATAATAATAAATAAATTCCTTTCAAAAATTCTCTGAAAACTGGTCGTATTATTGAGTGAATGATGCAGATTTATCTACTACAGTCGTGAGAAACTTATGTAAACAGATACGTATAATATAATTATTTTCTATAATTTTATATTTGTAATGAAGTACAATGCAAGCCAGCTATGTTTAGAAAATATAAAATTTGCAAAAGTGAAGAAAAAGATAAAATATTTTCAGATAAACACTGAGAAAGAATGTATAACATGATTTATATTCTGTGATAAAATTGGAATAAAAATATGTAAAATTTATTACTTTACTGTTTTCTATAATTTTGATCTGCTATGAAATAAATAATAAAAATACAATTAAAAAAAATTATGAAAAAACAATTTTTTTTAATTGTATTTTTATTATTTATTTCATAGCAGATCAAAATTATAGAAAACAGTAAATTAATAAATTTTACATAATTTATTCCAATTTTATCACAGAATATAAATCATGTTATATAGTACAGTACAGTAATTTGCAAAATGTGAGGTACATTCTTTGATGTTCCTCACATTATGCAAATTTTATATTTTCTAAACATAGCTGGTTTGCATTGTACTTCGTCACAAATATAAAATTATAGAAAAATAATTATATGTATCTGTTTACATAAGTTTCTCTCGATTGTAGTAGATAAATCTGTATCATTCACTCAATAATATGTCCAGTTTTCAGAGAACTTTTCGAAGAGAATTTATTGTTTTTTAAAGAAAAACGCTTCTAAACTTTTATAGTCTCTTTATGTGATATGGCCGTTTACTTGTAGAATGAAACCATATCGTTCTGGAAGTGATAAAATTATTTAGACTATTTAAAAAAAAAAAAAAAAAAATAGATTATCAGGTTTATTTTTTAACTCAAACTTAGAAAGTTATTTAAAAAAATTCTTGTTCGATTAATTGATGAATTAAAAATTCTACGAGCTATTAGATATGTGTAGAAAATTCGCAGAAAAATTTGAACTGAACTAGAATGCACAGAATTTATCAAGTTATTTTAATATAAAGTAGCCTGCGTGTAACTGATAAATAATATTTACAAAACAAATCGTGATAAATAGAGAGTAAACAAAACATTAAGCTATTTGTCCAAAAATCGAATTAAGTAAATCGCGAAAGCATTCTAAACTTAGCACATATCTAGGAACTGTTCCACGTGGTTACTGTTTTTAGGCCTAAAGCTAAAACAAAACTAATCTACATCTGGACAAAAGATACCTCTAGCTTTTATATATCCATTGAAACGTTTAATTTGGTCCACAATTTTATCGACAAAATAAATTCAAAGATCAAAATAAGTTTCGACAAAGTTTAGTTAATCAAAAATCGTAGTAGCGTGGCTCGCATAATTGAAGTCGATTCTGGTTTTTTGTGTGTCTATACTTTAAATTTTTTACTCAGATTTAGATCTAAGGCCTTATATGTATCTCTCAAACTTGTAGCCAACTATAGTAGTAGCCTATAGTAGGGCATAGATAAGCGTAAATTCTATGCAGGCCTTATCGAGGTATCGAAATTATGAAAAGTGTTTAAATTAATTTTTTAATTTTGTATATATATCGCTATATATATATATTCATATGTAGTATGTATACAGATATAAAACAGAAATTTTAATTTATCATAAATTAAAAATGTATAAAACTTAAATAATTCTAGAAGTAAAACTATCTGAGCCATATTTTTTTTGTTGTTGTTGCTGCTGCTGCTGTTGTTGTTAGATTGAGATCAGTTAAAACAAGAAAAAAAACTTAAATTTATCTGCAACCGAATCACCAAAATTCTACATTTTATATAAGCCCGCATGGATACACGGCGCTTTTGGAGAATAATTAAACATTCGCATTCGCTCATTGAATTTTCGGAAACTATGCGGGGGAATCGATGTAAGATTGCTTCTTCGGAAACTGTTTATAGCATTAATTAATATTACCACTACCGTAACAGATACTCAATTTTTCATAC
>WUQG02051428.1:0-10300 GCA_011317285.2 Androctonus mauritanicus | reverse complement strand
GCCGGCATAGCTCTCAGGATCCTCGGAACACGCAAGCTCCCTCACCACTACAAGGTGGAAACGCCATCGAGGGAGTGTGTAATCTGTATATATTCATACTTATTTATTATACTCTAAGAATACAATTTTGTATAGTAAAGTCCCCGTAAAACAACTCAGAGAATCAGGAAAAATATATACATTCAAACAACATTAAGTAATACAATTAATATAATTTGTAGTAACTCTTAGAAAAAATGAATTCTTATAATTATTAGTCCGAAATTTAGGTATGAATAAAAATTCAGAATCTCTTGTAAAAACTTGAGTTACATGATAGTATGCATCATGAAATAGAAGAGACCTACAGATATAGTGAAGTATATATATATAGAACATAACAACGGACAAATTTAGTGAGCTTTCTAAATAAATAAGGATTACTTAACTTTAATAAAAATTGAAGACATATATAATCGTTGAAACACAAGGAAAATTAGAGGAAAAGAAGCAAAAATATTTCAAATTTTTTACTAGAAATTAAAGCCATATACAAATAATTGAAAATCATATTCCTTGCTTTTATATAAATCATTAATCATCAGTTTAATTACTGTTTCCAATTTCTCAATTTTAAATAAAATTGAATATAAAATCTTGTTGAAGTTAAGTAGCCATGTAAACATAAATGTGGAGTCAAGAATGAAATTTGTTTAGGTAGTGTCTATTAAAACATATTACTTTTAGGCTTTGTTTTTTTGTAGATTACCCTTTTTTATTATACTTTTTTATAGCAATAGTTTAGACAAACCAAGGGTTTAAACCGGATCCTCGAGGGTCCTCCAGGGTCGTAAAGCTTCGGCTTACGACCCTGGAGGATCCGGGAAACACACCTCCACTCCTCCTCTCCGAGGGATGGAGCCTGGCCAGTTGTACCCCATCCTTCAACCATGCGGTTGACCGCAATTTGGGTGTTGGCCAGTCTATGATGGGCTCTATAAGTAAAAAGTTTCCACGTGCAGAATGCTAACATTAATATCATACAGTCTGTGCAAAGCAAAAGCGAAACATGTTTTCCAAGTTGGAGGAGCGTTCTTAGCTATAAATCGAAACTGTGAGTGGCTGTGCAAAAAGGAGTCTGTCAGGGACTTGTGAAGTCTATGATGCTGATTCATTGGCTTACACGATAAGGCAAAGGGTAAATGCATTGAAACGAAAACGTGAACGACCAGCCTGAGCGAACCGCCAATTTGGATGCATAAGTATCCAATGGAAAAACTATAAATGTTGCATACTACGCATATTTCTTGCAACAATTTGCGTGAAAAGTCCTGCTCACAAGATGGAGTTGTGAAGTGCATTATCATCTATCATAACTTCACGTCATAATCCCTCTGACTTTGATTTATTTCCTAAATTCAAGGTACGAAGCGTTTGTTTCCATATAATTCCTGTCATTATGCGTACGGTCTACCACTCCATCAGTGATATCAATACATATGAGGCTGTCATGGGCAATGCTGGAAGTATATTACGGGATTCTGTAAAAGTAAATCTGTGCTAAGTCTATCATGTGCTAATCTGTACCTTTATGATCACTATTAAATTTACAATCCTAGTAATTTATTCCAAATAAATAAATTTATTCAAATGTTTTAGAATTATAATATACAGAATAATGTAGTTTTAAAAATTTAATAAAAAATAACGGAATCACAAATATTGCTTACATTAACTTTTCCTATATAATATGCTCTGCGACACCGCTTTAATTGCAAAAAATAAAAAATACAAAAGCTCGAAATATATTCGAATACCGCAATAAGTTTATTTGTTAAAATACTCTAGGAAGTTTTATCTGTAAGTAGAATGTTCGGCAAAAAATCAAACAATTTAACAAATAGTTTTAACCGAAAACGATTAAATATCATTTTTAAAAACCTAAATTTAAACTCATATGAACATATAAAAGCATCTCTATATGTAGTTCAGTTAATATTATTATACAAAATAAAATGGATTTTTTCGTGAATATTCAAATAAAAAGTATTCTATTGAAAGAATCTCTTATATGCTCATGCAGATTTTCACGATGTTTTGTTGTGAAGGGAAAAAATTAATTATATTGAAAAATTTTTCCCGATGTATAGTAGATGATAAATATACATATATATATATTTATCTCCCACGGATCGAAAAAAATTGAATATAATTTTGTATACAAGGTGTCCTGAAAACGATACCACAACTTTAAAAAGAAATATCTGAAAACGGTTAGTGATGAAAACATTTCTTTTAGGATATTTGGGTGATAGGGATTAAAATTTCAGTCCATGTTATTTTTGTGTAGTACAAAAAACATCGATAAGTGGCGTCGCACATGCTCAAACTTTTGTGTCAACTATAAATAATAGATAAATTTTAAATTACAATATTTTCCAAATATCGACCATCAGCGGCAATCACACGTTCGTAGTCGAAAAACGAAATTCGCTGCACCCTTTAGCAATGTGTCGATTTGAATGATCACACATGCATCGGCGATTAATTATTCAACTTACTCAAGTGTTTTGAGATTTTTACTGTACAGGCTCTTTAAGTAGCCCCATAGAAAGGATAATTTAGGATTGACGTGCATCGCCACCTATCGGTTCTTTTTGATACTATACAAAAATAATACGACTTCAATTTTATCCCCTGTTCCACAAATATACCGTAAGAAATAAACTTTTATCGATAACCGTTTTTCAAATATTCCTTTTTAAAGTTAGGGTATCCTTTTAAGGAGACCCTGTAGATATTCTTGCATTTAAACAAAATACTCGATAAAATTTGATCGAGTAACTTGTAAACTTCAAAAACTGATCAATCTTTTTTGATTCTATTATGAGAAATATTATCAGAGTTTCCGTGATATAAACCAAATAAAAATAATACTAGTTATTATATTATAATAAGCTTTTAGTTCTATTTAACATTTATATACTTTGAGGAAAGGCATCAATGCATCAGGTTAATGTTTCTCATCATCTACAATTACACCGCATTTAAATCGCGTTAATAATAATAGTCACTATTCATAAGATCTAAATAAAAATAATTAAATAATATAGAAATAATCACAAACTTTATACCTTTCCTGATCCAACAGGTCCAACAATAACTAACAATTCTCCAGCTTGAGCATTTAATGTGATACTTTTCAATGTTGGGTCTGAATCCTTAGAAAGAAATATTAAACTTTTCCAAATTATATTAAACGTATAAATATTATATTTATAAAACAAAACAACCAAATATTTAAATCTTAACAAGTGAAATTTTTTATTATTCTATCTTTTGAATATTAATATTATATTTTTATATGGTACTTTATATGTTAGTCAATACAAGAACAAAAGTAACATGCCCGTATCTTTGTAACGAGATGAACAAAACTGAAAGAAGGAAGAAAATAACAGAAAATCTGAAATAAAAACACCGTCAAATGCCATCAATCCGACAGCAAGAGACTGCCATCCATCCTTAGTTCATCATACTATATCAGATTTCTCTACAGGCATTATTACATACACAAACGCCTCTTAATAACACTTTGAGACTCATAATTACTCAAATATTTATTCATTTGTATTTTTTACATTGATCATATCCCCTCAATTTCGCTCTCATTCCTTTCTCTAATAAGTTTGTGAAGCCCGTCTAATAGCTAGTCTAGATTAATTTCACAGTATTCTGCCATTTTATCTTTTACACCACACATATACATACTTTGTTCCCTTCTGAAATTCGTCATATACTTCCAAAGTATTCTTTCATTTTATTCAAAATCATTCTGCAGCTTCTCCTCTGTTTCTTTTGCCATCCTCTTTTTACTTTTTTCAATATCTTTGATCAGATTTTCATTTGATATTCCGAAATATAAAATAAATTTACTTGGGCATCTTTGTAGACCTGCATTTTTTATTACATTGTTTACATCGTAACGGTCTTGACAATTTCCAAATTATAAAATCTTAAAAATATACATATAATGCAATCAACCATACTATAGATATATTTTTCGGCTGTCAACGCTCTCTTCAGTTTTAAACCCAGAGTTAATTGCAAAAATGTACATAATATTTTAACTAAAAAAAATTATATAATTCAACCAGAAAATTACAAAATTTATCTTGTTCTTTTACAAAAATCTTCGAAAATATAATAAAAAATCCAATTTTTAATTAAACTCCCGTTTAGCTTTTCTTAAAATTTTCAGAATTGTCCTTTCGTTAAATATTCTTTCGTTACATATTCTTTTTTTCGCAATTTATAATCAATCTTGGATATAGGCAATGTATATTGTAAAATAAATTTTTTTTGACATCTTTATATATTTGCCTTTTTTATTACATTGTTTACATCGTAACGGTGTTGACAATATGTATATATTTAAAATTTGGAAATCGTCAAGACCGTTACCATGTAAACAATGCAATACAAAAGACAGGTCTACAAAAAGCCTAAGTAAATTTATTTTCCAATATACTTTGCATATGTATAAGATTGATTATTCTGAAATATGTTTTTTTCTTTTCAGCCATAACATGTGCTGCATCATCATTCACTAGGAATGGTAATTCCTCCTACCTATTGCCATTTCAGCAACCTCGCCTCTTGCAACACTTACTTCATATTACTTATAGTTTGTCCATGCATTCTTTATATTGCGTATATTCTCATTGATTTATCAGAGCATTTCATGCATTTCATTTATCTCATAGGCAGATTTTCCGCTTTAAATCGCAATCGAACTTCATTTGTTCTCCATATATTAATAGATTCGTTCAATAGATTCATTCTGGAGATCATCAGATAGTGATCTGGGCGTATTTCTCAACTCTTATCATTCTTTTCTCCGTAAAATATTCTCAATGTCTTCTCCTCTCTTCTCTCAATAATTTATAATATAGAATCAAATAAATTATACTTCTCTGATCTCTCTCACGGCTCTCCCAGTTATAGTGATGGATGGTCTTCTCCCTGAAGTAGGAGTTTGATACAAATAGTTCCCTTTCAGCACAAACTTCCAATAGTCACTCCGCATAGTCATTATTCTAGGATCACTATATTTCCAACCAATCGTTTCATATACATATCCACAATTCTTCTCCACACCAATTATGTTATTCATATCTCCTGCCATAATCACTTGGTCAATGCTAAGACTCATTTATCGCATCATTCAAGATACACCAAAACTTGTTTTTATTCTCACTCATACATCCACCAGAGCATAACCGATAAATTATCAGAAATACACTCTGTACTCTTAATTTTATCCTTACTCATATTATTGTTTCATACACCACTTCTAGCTCGCCCGTTATCTTTTAATGCAGATCATATGCCGACAATGTCATTCTTACACATCGCTTTCATTATATTTCTCTCAGACAGAACACATTAAACTTATATTTACACGTTTTATCCATAAGTTCCTGATTCTTCCCTTTCATATTATATTCATATTTCACACATTCAATTTATATTTATAATTGGGTTTCCGTTCTTGTTATCCTTACTCTAGATTTAAATCCATGTTTGAAGTTCTGTTTTTTTCTTTTTAACTTTGAAAAACCTTAATAAAAATTTCATCATACTGGTGGTCAAACGATAGTTTAATCTGTTGGAGCGGCACGGTCTTGAGGATCAAAGACATTCCTGTGCACCACTTCGTCAGGCTCCTAACTTCTGGGTCATTACGACAAAACTGAACTGCCAAAAGCCCTAAATTATTACTGTAGCACCCCATCTCCTTTGCCACGTAAAGGAGACATATGTTTTATTTGATATCAAAATATTGAAATAAATTAATTTATTATGATTTGATACACAATGAAAATTAAAGCAAGCAGCTAAGAAATTAAACTTATCTTACTGATAATCATTACTAATTTCATTTTGATTATTAATAATTGTAAACATAACTGTAAGCATTTAGGCCATCTGCACACGGAGCGTATCGTCATAGACGCGTTTTAGACGCGGCATCGTTTGCTTGCAGCGACACGTGTTTTCAAATGCATGTCTGTACACGAAGCAGCAGCGTAGCGTATTCGTCATACTTTCCAAGCTTCATGACGCCGGCCGTACCGTACTGTCGTTCGCTAGCCGTACGAAGCTAGGCTTAATTGTGCACTCTATACGGTTTACATACGCAAATAAAAAAATGATTACTATTTATGATTATATGTTAATATTATGATTACATGTTACTATTTTGTCTTTGAATAGAAAGGACTTACAATTTGAACAAGTTCTCGAAATGTATTTTTAGTCATTCTATAAAATGTTTGAAATTTTGCATCATCATCTGATAATTCTCTAGCAGCAATAAACAATCTACTATTTGCATTTCTTTCAATGTAAGGATGAATCCAAAATCATGTTATTTTCCTCCTTTTTCGGCGACAACAAAAATAATAATATATATCATCATCATCATCATCATTGCTGGATGCCATCTTGAATGAACGAAATCTGTATGCTTATAGTACACTTCGTGTGTGGATGTGCAGACATAAGCATATCGTCAACTGCAAGTCGAATCTTGTACGCGTCTAAAACGATACGCTTCGTGTGCAGAGGGCCTAATTTAAAAGTTAAACTTTAATTTAAATACAAATAAGCATACCATTGTATCTTATAAAAAATATTTTTATAAAATGAGATGATACCAATGTGCCTTGTATCAATGAGATGATACATTTTTAATTCTAATTATGCTTTGCTAACATTAAAAATTCAAACAAGACATAATTATCATATAAAAACTGATTAACCAAATGAATGAGAATAAGAAAAATGAGAAGCAAAATGTTTCAATAGAAAAATAAATTTTCGTAAACATTAAGTTAACTCCTAATTATGCTTATTGCATTTCTTCAATAGATAATAAAAAGGAAAAACAAAACCCTTACAGTAGGAAAACTCAATAATTTATTAATGTTCATTTTTTGGTCATCTGCAAAGTAAAAAGTTTGTATTAAAAACTTTTAAAGAACATTTAAAACATTTGAAATCCAAAAATGTTCAATTATTTGTGTAGAATTTGTGTGTGTGTGTTTATGTATTGAAGATGACTAAAATATTAACCAAAACTGCTCTACATTAATAAATTATTGAGTTTTCCTATTATAAGGGCTTTGTTTTTCCTTTTTAGCATTAATTTTTTTGTTTCTTTATTCATAATTTTGAAAAAAATATCAAGTAATTTATTTCCAGACAAACACTTTAGTGAATCCACAACATGACACAAGTTTCAGCATGTTCAATATGATGTGTTTCCCAGTGATGAATAACAACTTTTTCTTGAGTTTCAGAATAAAATTTCATCAGAATACCCAACTGCTAAATCTTTTTTTCTGGGAATGGAGTTTCATTAATCTGTATAGAATAATGACATTGAGATTTAATAATTTCACTGGTAAGCTCATCTTTAAAATATGGACCTAATCCATGAGAAATAATGTATGATAGTTTGGAGTTTTTGCAATTAAAATCTAATGCAATTTTACTGTCAGGAAACATTGCTGAGAAATATATGTCATTGTTGTATCAAATGTAAATGGATTATTATTTATAGCAACAGCAATACATAACACTGTTTCAGCAGTTCTCATATTCTTAGAATGATTAATAATAAAGCACTGACACAGACAGTTAACACACAACTAAACATCTCAAACAGCTATGTCTTGACTCTTGTCTGACATAGCACTTTGTTCTGGAGTCATTCCGTGCTCACATTGATAAACAAATAAATAATAATAATAATGTTAAAGTAGGATATTATAAGATGTAATACTGGTCTTTTCAGAACTCCATTTTTCCCATGTTTTCAGCAATTTATAACATGAGACTATTCTTTGCATGCTGTTTTACTGCAGTAACTGCATGCTGACTGCAATTAATTGTTGAATTGCATATAAAGCAGTATGATTCTTTTTGTTTAGTCCCTGACTTGCACCATGTACTGATAGTATTTCCATTCACATCATTCTCTTGCAAAATTTCAGGATAAAATTGACTGCATCTACCTGATGAGTAAGAATATATGTATATTAGCCAAATGGAAAGATAATATAAATAAAATAATTAATATAGATAAATTTGATTAAATTTTATAATTTATCTATTTATCTTCAAATCAGTATAGTTTTGGAAGAGACTAATTAACTAAATACTAAATATTAAAATATAAATACTAAAAAGAGAACTTACTTTTGTGAACTTGAAGAAACATCTTGAAGCAAATGCATGTCTCTAAACAAGTCTCGAAGCAGTATTAGAACGAAACACAATCTTATGTAACCTTTCTCAAGCAAGGCCAAACCAATAGGTTCATACATTTATTTTTTAAAATCCAAGAAAGCTTTTTAAAATATTTAGCAGTTAATGCATTCACAAAAGATTTTGGATAACAATATTTATACTTAATTGATGAAAACAGAAAAAGTAATGAAGCAAACTTTAATTTAATCATGTACATCAAAACGTGTTCTGATTGGTTTAAATGGTGATCTGCACTGCTTCAAAATAGCATATAATAACTTTCTATTACAATCTCAACATGTTTAAACTTTTCATGATCACTTGTATCATGTGGTCATCAGATCATGAATTTGGTGCAAAAATGGGAAAAATGATGCATTTGTAGCAGCATTTTTTATTTGGCACAGGAATGTAATCCCTGATTTTTTTCTTTAGATGCAATGTTTCATCTTTGTCATTGCATAGGATATTAGATTAAGTGTTTATTCTTTGGAACATATTTTTTGTTAGTGAACTGTTCTTTCTTTTCATTTTTACTAGTGATTGGGACACATTCACTGCTCTGTATTTAGCATTTTTTCTTTTTTAATGTTTCTCTTGTCTAATTCTGTCACTGTTTTTGATACATCTTTGTAAATTTTTTTGTTTTCCTATAATGTATCCATATAGTTTTGTTTATTTTATTATCCTTTTGAACTCTGCTTTCTTTTTTCAGTCTATACTGCAGTGTGTTTCTATGCACTTTAATAGTACTCTAAATGCTGCAGTTTTATGGCACCATAACTTATCAATATTTATAACTATAGAATTGGACAAGTCTTTTCTGTACACAGACATTTCATATTCTCCACTTTTATTTTTGTCATCATATTGAGATAGTTCACAGTTGCTGAGCTCATCCTTTCACATTTTAGGATTAATTCTTCTTCCAAGTTTAGATCACATAGTTTACTTTCTGGTGTTTCAATGATGTCATTTATATAGCATTGATATATATGCAGTTTATTAACAGTACATATACTGATGGTATGTAGATAATTATTAAATATTATTTCTATTTTATATTATTTTTTATTATTTGTATATGCTTTCCCATATAGTACTGTATAAATATATGTATATGTGTATATATATATAAAATACATGTAATATAGTAACTTATAATACAATATAATATATAGTTTAGTGGATTATACTATAATAAGTATTATAGTACTTAACTGTTTAGTATTAATTGTTGCAGATATTATATTTAATATATATTTCACTTATTATAGTATAATCCAACCAATATACAAAACCAAAAAGAAAGTATATACTTTATAAGAGAAGAATTGAGACAGCACAATAGTCTGAAATTGAATTTAGAGCAAGAAAGTAAAATACATTTTTTTACATGTAACTGTATTCATAAAAAATGGGCAATTTGTGACATCAATTTACAGAAAACCAACATACAATCTTATCTTATCCTGTTGTGTAATGGCAATTATTGAAATTAAGCCTAATTATTCTTTTAGAAAATAAATTTCTCACTTACAAGGAGAGGGCACAAGGGCCGGAAAATGGATTAGAACAAAACTTATTTCTTAATAGCTCTTGATTGGTAGTAAAACACAGTGAAAGAATAGAGGCCAATGTTTAGCCATTATTGAGAAAAATGACCTCGAAGAAAGAAGTGACAATAGTATAAAAGTTAGTTATAACAATTAATAACTGCAGCCGTTGTGTCGCGGTTAAGCGGTGGACTGCTATGTGGTTGGCACAGGTTCTATTCCCGCTAGTTACTTTTTTTTAATTTTTTTCATATTTTGTTATATGTGAATAAAAATTAAGGTTAAAAATTGTGTTATTTAAATATATTCCATCACTAATGAATGTACAAACTTAAAATTTGAACAAAATGTAACTGCCCCAAAACAATAATTATCATCACACTCCTATGTAATAATTAACAGTGAAGTATTAGCAAGAAATAAGAAGCCACTGATTACATTACAGC
>WUQG02051417.1:0-10301 GCA_011317285.2 Androctonus mauritanicus | reverse complement strand
CACCCACGCTAAAAGAATGGAACAATCCCAGTGTCATTGGCCACAACAGGGATAGGAAAGATATCTTGGGGTCCCAACCGGTGAGGTTAAAGACATAGGTTGTTGACACCGTTGCAACGGTGAACGACCTCACGTTTAGGTCACTCACCTCGTGCATTATGGGGTTGTCACCGCAAGGTCGGTCAGCGTTAGTCAAAGTTGTTACAGTTATGATGTCATCGACAGTCACTTTCGCTACCTTTAAGGAAATAGTTTTGTAAAATGACCTTCATAAGGATAATGCAGCACAGCGTGTTATTGTGCACATTAAATTTAAAAATAACTGATGATAAATGTTTTTGATTAATCGATATATGCATTTAGTGCAAAATTTATACTTTCGCTAACTGATATTTATTATTTTATTAATTAATTAATAACTTTATTATTATAAAGTTTAATATAATAATTATATTTTTAAATAAAAGCGTTTTTAAATTAAACTGCATTCTAATATAAATATTTTCAATATTCTATTCACTGTTAAACACGTACCTAATGCTTTAATAAAGGTTACTAAAATATAAATAAAACTACCTTCGTATATAGCTCGCACGATTACCTTAGCAACGCTAGAAAATCGAAACAGAAAGGTCTCATTTTACAAGAAGGTAGAGTTGGGAAATTCTAATATAGTAAACAAAAGAATACACTATTAACACCTGTCACATGTACACGCTTTGCAAATAAAGCGAATAAAAACGTGCAACATTTCACGTTTCCGTCAACTAGTAAAGGACACATCGTTATTACTACGTTTGGCAAACGTTGGCTGTTCACCTTCCATTGACCTCGGTCGGCGCTTCGACCTTGGAAGCGCCAACGAACAACCTTGAATGTGTGTTGGTGTCCTTCAATCGTCCTATTCTGAGCTGACAGCCTTATAATCGGCATTGAAATAAACGAAACGTGTCTAGTAGCACGGTCACTCACACAGCCAAACCGAAAACATCCTTGTCGAGGTGAATGTTTCTATTCGGACATTAAACCGGAAGTGATTCTTCTTTTGTTCCGATAATGATCATTTTTTAATATTTTAAAAACATTGACAGGATTTTCAATTGCTTATACAAATAAAATAAATTTAGATATTGAAAAATAATTTAAAGGGATTATTTCAGTCTTTAAATAATAATATAAACAATGTAAGATAGCTATTATATAAATTAGTTTAAGGTATAATGTTAATTTTTTATTGCGAATCTGAATTGTTTTAGATTTCGGTTTTATTAATATAAAAATATTGTCATATACCGAATTTTGAAAGAGAAAGAAGAGTATTTTGCATTAAATTTAAATATTTATAAAATGGTGATTTTTTAAAATAATTACTAAAAATCATTAATCGTCGGAAGTAATGGAAGATTCCATTGTTTGGTAGGTAAAAGACCTTCAATATTCCGCTTACCTATATTGCGGAAATGGAACTAAACTGCTGTTATCTGCTTTTGCAAAAATTATGATTATTTTTAATCTGTTGACAGATTAAATCCGAAAATAATAATAATAAATAGTGCATAAATTTGCATTTTCGTTTCTTTGTAAAATTTCAATCTTTCAAAAATTAACAAATTTCAAAATTTCGTCTAAAAAATAGCTAAAGATAAGATTTAAAAATTTATTTTAATTAGAATTTATAAAAGGGCACTTATAAATATATCATATGTTGTTTCTCAATTGATAAAAGAAAAAAGTTTATAGAAATTTTAAATAAATTAAAAATTCAAAAATTTAATTATAGAACTTTTCATAATAAAAAATATTAAAACATATAAATAATTTTTATTTGTAAAACTTTTCAATTAATTAATATTCTTGTTTAAAAATTCAAAAAGAAAATTGTTGCTAATTTTACTTTTTTAAAAAAGCATTAGTCATGCTATTTTTATTTATTTTATGTTAAAAATGACATACTGTATAAAATGAATAAAAATCTTATAAAATAAGTGAAATCCGGATCACATTTTTAAGCATTAATCAATGATATCATAATTTAGACTACAGTATTTAATTTCCCCTAAATACGCTTTATAGTTTACAGCAAATTTCAAAATCCAAAAACAAAATTTAGAAAAATTTAAAAAAATTATCATCTATAGTTTCGCCAATATTTTCCTTTATGTAGCTTTTTATAATTATTATATATTTTCAATTTTGAAATATATACAGTATAGCCTATATCATTTATTATCATTTTAAAAGATTCAACGGTTCTTTGTATCGATTTAATGATAATATGTATACTATACATCAGCAATTCTCAATTTTTTCATATCTCCAAAATCAATATTCAAAAATTTCAATACCAACAACAAAAATATGTCTTATATACAAATAAGTAATCATGATACACGTACCACTGGTTGAGAATCGCTGCTGTACAGTATTGTAACTATACAGTATTTTATCTATAATGATTGTGCGCATCATTAAATACTGTATTAAACAACAATCTACAGCAAACTTAATTTAATAAATATTGATTAATTAAAATTAACCGTATTTTACAATATAGGATCTACAAGTGTGATTATAAATAACAGATTGACGCGGAAAAATGCCTAGTACTATATTATTCTGAAAAACTATTAACAGCAAAATATGTATACCATATTTGTCTTGTAGAATTCAAATTAACGATGGAAAAATTTTTATTTCCATAGGTTTATGTCCTAAACCTAAAAATTTTCATTTGAGAAAACAATTTTGTTTCGTCAAAAGAACAGAATATCTCAAGTGTGATGTAACGGCTTAACCATAACATCCTTGGGCTTAACTAATATAACCTAACCTAGACTAGCCTAACCTAACAAAGGAATAAGAACAGATATTTATCGTCATGTTTTTCATTTTTTTTCTATATAATTTAATACCGCTTTCCACTCGGTGCAAAGTGCGTTAAAGTATATAGAAAAAAATAGGTCCCCGTATTAAGCGGCGGGATATTTCCAGGCTCACCGCTTAGTACTGGCTGGAGGATGGGGTTCAACGTATTGATTCCGGATCCATTCTGAAAAACTGGAGATATAGGATTGAGAATTGAACGCAAATCCTCCATAGTAAAAGAATAGTACGCTTTCTCCGCAGTACGCCAACCATGTTTTATATTTTCACATTTTTCCTCGACATGAGTATTTTTCTGTTAGTATGTTTTCATTTGGTAATATGGATCTTCGGCCAGATGGGTCTCGTTGAAACTTTTCAGCTTTCCACTATAGAAACCGAGTTTAATGTGGCATGATGGAAACAGAATTTAATGATAAATCCGTAAAAATGCTTTAACACGCAGTTATCGCATGGTCGGTACGATGATCGACATAATGTTGGCATCTGTTATCATACCAACATTATGCCGATCATCATGCAGACTATGAAACCATCCGGCTCAGAGATTCAATTCCTAATCTCACATCTCCAGTTTTTTAGGAGGAGACTCGGCCATTGAACTATATCCTTTAACCTTCCAGTTGACATGATATTAGCCAGATCATGATGGATTCTAAAAGTGGCTGCAAACAAATATATCCATCCTGTAATTTAATTCAAGCGACCAATTCGAGTTCGATTCCGGATATCGCTTGGAAATTTTATCCATAAGGTCGGATGTCCTTCTTCTATATTCAGATTGATTTCTCCACAGGTGTGAATCGCCTGTTGCAGAGCCTAAGGCTGGTATTCTGCGCGCTCACTTGAGTTCAATTCAACTTTCACTTAACCAAAGTGTCACTTGTATTCTCTCGCTTCAGGATGAGATGCGCGTTCTTGCTAAATGTAAGTGCGACTCAAGCGTGGTGGATAGATCACTTATGTGTCACTCATACTGCCATACTGTAGCATTTTATTACTATGTAGTTTCACACGAGGAAGAAAGAAAAAATATATGATTTTGAACATTTTGACCTGACAAGATGCATTAGTGGTGGCGGATTTTCGCATAGACTGTAGCGGCGGCCATCTCGGACCCACAGCCCAAGAAGTCCCTTATTTATCTTTAAAGCTTATATTGAACAATTTGAACAATATTATTTTTCGATTTTGTTACATACTTGTATGTAACTAATCTTAATTCAACGTTTACATAGAGGATTACATGATCCAAATAACCCTCAACTCGCCAAAACTCCCCTAGTGATTAATTTTTGAATTAACTGCCAAATTAATAATTATTAATTAATTTATGCTATGGTGCCATCATCTATTGGATTAATAATTAATTATTTAAATTTAGACTAAAGTTGCGCTAACTATAATTTAATAATTAAACTACAATTTTTACTAATTTCCCAAAATTAAAAATTTGCCTTGGCCTGGAGTTGAACCAGGAACTTTGGGTTACTGTCCCGATGCCTTAACCAGGTTAAGGCATCAGGACTGGTAATAGTAACCCATTACTATTACCAGTAATTTTAAATAGTGTTAATCCCTCTTTAACCTGGTCTAAATATTTCACCATTATCTGCTAATGTAGTTTATATTCTGAAGTCTTCCACCTGCGTAGTTTGTGTCCATATCCTGACAATAAGTAAAAGCGGTTTTCTATCAAACAAATCTCAAATAAGCATGCATTATTTGTTTGTTTTTAATATTTATACAGATAGTCCTTGACTTATGACAGGGTTCTGTCCAACCTCTCCATCATAAGTCGATTCTGACCTAAGTCGAGGACTTTTTAATTCTTGATTTGTTTGATTTCTGTTTTTAATATTTTCATAAATTAGGTTTTTATTTAATTTAAAAATGGTTAAACTTAGTTTCCTTGCCTTAATTTTTTACATTGAAATTTTCATCACTAAATATTATTTCTCTTACTGGACATGATGGTTATGTCCAGATAAAGTAATCATGGATGTATAACTATAATGAGACTTTGTTTGCTGACTAATGGCGATATTGCAATGTGTATACAAAAGCAACATGATGTATGTATATACAACATGCAAAGTTAAATTATATAATTTTTAGTAATAATTTTTTGTCATCATAAGTGCGAATTATCTAAGTCAAGGATTACTTGTATATCAGTATATTTAAAAAATCTTTATCTATATAACATTAATGTAATAATTTTTGAATTTATATATTCATTCTAAGAATAGGCCATAAGTTTGTAAGATGTTCAATGCATATTTCAGTTTTCTCTCTATATGATGTATTGTGCTGATGATGGAATTTCCAAAAATACTTCATTTAATAAACTGTTCTTATGTCACTCTCTCTTTAATGTTAGATTTAGTTGATTTTTATATAATTAGCAGATTTTCATGAAATTTGTTAAAGGCCAACTTAATGCCACATCCTTTAATCTTGCAGGATAGAATTTCATTTTTATTGCAATTTTAATTTATATTATTGCCAATAGATGGCACTAAGTATTAGTAGTATAATGGTAATATATGGATTACTTTATTTACTTAACACAGCACTGTGTATTTCAATAGCTATCATAATATCTTTTGTGATGATATCACAAAAGATCGCCAATTTATATTATTAGAATGATGTAAATATGCTTGATGTCATCTTGATGACGTGATGAATGGTTCAGATGATGTGATGTCACCAAGATGATGTAAACCAGAATGAAAAAAATAATGGTTTGATGATGTGAGAATTCCTAAATAAGATATTTCATTAATTGTTTTAATATTAGGAAGTGCGTTCTTGATGATATGATGTCATCATGACATCTATGTTGGTTAAATTAATGTTAAAATTTGACACAAAGCCAATGGATTCTAAATGCTAAATGAATGAAAAATAAATGATCATTAGAAAAGTAAGCAATTTTAGTCAATTTTAGTTCTTTATTGAACTTGCTTGATAGATCTGATCATTTAGCTAATACTGGATGATTATTTTATGTTTGAGCACAAGATCTGTGCTTTTGAGATTACATCTGTGCTGGTCAGCTTTTCATTCCTATCAATTGCTGCAAAGTTTCTGTTGCACATTTTGGTTTTGATTTTAAACTTTGTTAAATATTTTTGATAATTGATAATCATGATGATAATTAATATTTCATTGATATTTTCTACTGAACAACACTTCAATAAAACTATGTTATTGGAAAATATTTTTGGAAGTGAGGCTACATGATTTCTCTGTTTCCCATCCAGCTTTCTCTTCTTGTTATATTGTAACATTTTAATGCTATAAGTCTGGAATTAAGTTGCCATATTTATTCTGATAGAATTTTAACCTACTGTATGTGGTTGATGACATTTCTGCCTATGGCAGAGACAAACGATAAAATTTTACAACTGCAATTTTGCAGGTCCTAATCAGTTTATTGCAGTTCTGTTTATGATTTTCAAGAAAGGATTGTAATAAGTTTCTGATGATGATTTTTAAATGTTTTCTGATTAAAATTTATTTTAAATGGTTTTTATAAAAAATTATTAAATTGAATATTTTTTGGAAAATTTGCCTTTTTTTTCCCCTCCTCTTTTCTCTATTCTAGATCAGTGGTCTCAAACTGGCAGGTCAGATGCAGCCCACCAAGATGTTTTAGCTATTTGTTTAAATACATGTTATAGTCAGAAAATTATTACAATTTGTTAATAAAATAACAATGCAAAGTTTTAAAGCATACTGTACTCAACCTATGCTGTGTTATCAGTAAAATATTTATTTTCCTTTCATTGTAATTTTGTTTAAAAATATTTATTTGCCATGTTTTGATTTTCGAACTGAAAATTTCTATCAATTTTTTATATGAAGATTTACCATCCAATGTTTCATTGAATGGTAAATCTTCATATAAAAAAATTGTTTTTTCAGTGATCTCATATATGGAACAAAAACTTCTGAAAAAATTAAAAGATAAAAACATTGTTAGAAAGAGAATAAAAAATGTAATAAGTTGTAAAAATTTCAAAAGATATCAATGAAAATTAAACAAGATAAATAAAGTAATTATATATATTTTAATAATTGATGGCATGCAAGAGGTTAATACAAAAAAATTCTATTCAGTTAATATCATATTACTTTAACTGTTGAAGTTTGGCAGTTAGTTTATATACAGGTTTCAAATGTTTGCCAATTTTTAAATTCTAGTAGGGAATTAGCTTATACATTAGCAGATATGGTAGTTTTATAAATTTTGAAAAAAATTACATTTTTTAATAAAATCAAAACTTTTAACAAGAAAATGTGACAATTTTTTTCAAAACTCAAATTTATCTTTAGTTGCCATAATACAAATAGAATGCATATTTTTATTTAAAATAATATTTTTGCACAAACTAGCTTTATAATGTGTGTGATACTTGAAATTAAGCAATTTGCTTTTATAAATTTTTAATAAGTTTAAAAAAAGTATTATTAATTTATAATTCTTATGTATTATAAAATAATTTAAAATTTTTTCCTAGGATTTTGTCAACATTATTTTATCAAAAACTCAAAGAAAAACTCCAACTGTAATTCACAAACATTATAAAATATCAAGAATTAGACAGTTTTATATGAGAAAGGTGAAATTTACACAACAGAGTTTTCATGATAAGCTAACTCAAATTTTAACAGATTTTCCAAAAATTGAGGTAAGAAAATTTTAATTAAAAATAAGCATTGGTTTAATTATGATTAATTGATTTGACTTGCAAAATTCATCTGATAGAAATTTTGACTATTTTTTTTTTTTATTGTAAATAATAAAAATTAACTGTCCCATGCATAATCCAAAAATACTTCAGTATTTGTTGTAAATTATGAAATGGGAAAGATCAGTTTATATATGAGTATATGCAATATATATATAGGTAGTCCTTAACTTAAAATGGCAGTATCATCAATAAATTCTGCTATTGCTAAATGTAGTTGATCTGGGTTTGGTATCCTGGCCCAAGAATCTGATATATGGAAAGCATCTTTTTTTTTTGTCTGATTCTAGTAGTATTGTATTCTTTGTATATTAAGATTATATATATATAGTCTAGTAAACATTAATAATGAGAAATTTATAATGTAAGTCATTTCAAATTTACAATTGCAGGATTTGAAATTTTTGAAACTGAACTCTGTCATAAGTTGAACATTATTTGTATATTTTATATTTGTTTTTGAGTTTGTTACAATATTCATTATTTTCTTTCATTGCACTAATGATCTTTTGAGTTTGATTTAGGGATACAGGTAGTTCCTTGACTTATAACAGGAACAGTGTTGTAAGTTGAGGACTACCTGTATTTCTGAATTTGTAAATTTCAAACCATTGCACAAAAATTAATTCACTACTTACATGAGAATTAAAACTAATAATAAAATCAAAGTAGACTGAACTATTCAGAAACAATAGCAACAATATAAATCATTACTTAAACCACACAGGATTGATCACCATAATCCAAACGTATAATCCGAACAAGCACTAACTCCCCCTGGTGAATAAATTTGGAATAAACTGTACATTAATAAAAAAATGTTCAAATTAAAATATTAAATATTAATGTACAGTTTATTCCAAATTTATTCACCAGGGGGAGTTAGTGCTTGTTATATTATCATTAACCATTGTTAAAAATAATATAATGCAATGATATGATTTTCGAACAAAAAGCAAATCTAAAGTATTCTGTTTATAGAGCAAGATCGTATTCTCTTTCGATTTAGAATAAGAACTACTCATGATGTTTGAATGACTGAAATTAAAGTTCACTCTTTCAATTTTGAAGTATTTTGAATGGAATTTAATATAATGCAATTTCTGAGCTCAAAAAAATGCCAACCATTTTTTAATGAAATAAGCTTAAATACTATCCAAATATATAAACAATGTCAAAATTACTTCCATAATAGTGTTAATTGTTATAAAACAACCTGAAAACTCAATTTTCTTAAAGAAACTCCATATTAAAGAGGCTGGCTGCACCTGAAACTGTTATATAGACTTCTAAATATGTGAGAATATTATCCCATAGATGATGATGTTAGATATCATTTGGTGTTATCCAAAATCAATTCCAAATTTCATATCTTTAAATACTTTTAAAGAAACTTGGCCTTTCCCATTAATTCCTATCATTGAAGTATCTGTTTTTTTAAAGCCACTATCAAGTTGTTTGCTAATTACTAAGTAATCCTATTTCAATCCTTATTGTAGGTCCTACATTATAGAGGGATTATTGGAACTGTAGAGATAAGAATTGAAAGCTGGACTTTGATCTAGAATCCTCGAATTTCTCAGAGAATTGACTGAAATTTGATCCCAGTTTTCTAGTGGAAAATCAGAGCATTTCCATGCATCCAATGCAACCAATTTTCAGCACATATTGGCAGATCCAATCACATATGATATGAGCAGATACAATGCTTAATCCATCTGTTAAAATCAGATGGATTAAGCATAGTTTTAATAATCAAATTTATCACACTGGTTTTAGAAATATGTAATTTTGATAAATGTGCCACAATTAGATGATATAATTTATTATAATACATATTAAATTTATTGAAATGAAAGCTAATCATATAGATTGCAATAGCAATGGTGTTGACATAGAAGATTTTATAATTCTATTACTGCATATTCTTCCATCAGTGTTTGTAGATCTTTCCCTGAGGGTGACTGACAGAATTCTATTTTATTCATATGTCATTGCAGTACTAAAGAGTGATCCTTTTGTCATCTAGTAACCTACCATATTTCTATTAGTAACTTTTCTCTTTTCTTCATGCTTTGATTACATTATTGGATCTTATTACAATTCAGTACAAGATTGTCTTAATGCTACAAGAACAGATAAATTTTCTTGTTCCTACAAGAAAATTTATCTGTTCTTGTAGCTGTTTTATTGGAAGAAATACCATCAACATTGTAATTAAGAATATGGCTCCAGCATACTGGTATTCCTATTCATAATGCATATTAAATAACCAATTGACTGAATAATGAGTATCAGCAATGCTGGATTGAGTGCAGAGGAGTCATTGCCTGGCCACCATCTCTTGATATAACCTTATTAGAATTTTATTTATAAAGGTGCATGAAAGAAAAAATTATTCCATTTCTATTCAAAATCACAATTATTTGTTAAATTGCATTTAGAAAGCTGCTGCAAAGATTTGCCAAAGTCTCAAATAATGTTGGAATGCAGAGATTCTTTGAGTTACAAACATTCATATTTACAAAAGTGAAATTTTGTATTCAAATTTCAGAAAATTTTACTTTACTTTAATAACTCACTACAGCACTTCTTGCAGTATTGGGATACTAATTTATTGTAAAATTTTAAAACAGAACAAACGTTTTCGGCCGT
>WUQG02051406.1:0-10302 GCA_011317285.2 Androctonus mauritanicus | reverse complement strand
TGTTCACCAAGCAAAAATAACAGTCATCGTGGTGGTTCACGGGTTCTTTCCAGATCATAGCGGTTTCGTACCTAAATCTATTCCTTTTCTTATTTGTCCACAAACGTAGAAACTCAACACATGTTTTGCATACCTTTTGCGGAATCCAAGGTTTGTTTTTCATTTCCAGCGGGTGACCAAAATAATTTTTGTAAGCCTCAATTATGAATGTAGTCACATTCAAACGGTATTCTTTAAACATATACTCTCCGCAAATGAAACAAAAATGATTCGGATCATTCACGCAAACTCGTCTTGACAATGCCATATCAAATTATATTAAGAAAACTTAATAAATTATAAAATATCAGCAAATTAACACGGTAATACATCGATTTTTTTGTGAAAGCTATAACTCGTAAACAAGAGCTGTTACAAAACAGACGAGGGTATATCTAGAATCAGCAACGTCAAATTAGTAAACATCATGTGACAAAAGTCATTCATCAGACAAAAGTTGCAATTTTGTTGAGCAGTTATCCTGCCAAATTCTACTAAGATGATCCATTCACAACAATTTTCATAAAAATATTTAAATAAATTTTGAAAATAAGAAACTTTAGAAACTATCATTGAATGTACATATTTCCAGTCAAGAAGCACAAAAAAACCAATCCACAATATCTGTATTAAATAAATCAGGATTGAATTTTTTAATCTTTTATTTATTGCTTTTATTCCACTTTCATGTTGTATATTCATGTCAGCAGACCTCAATATGTTAATAATCGTGATTTCTGGTTGGTTTTTTTTTTATGTTCCAGAAATTTAGATGATCTGACCTGGCAGGACTTTAGAATGTTGCAGAATTATATAATCATTATTAGATTAATAAGAATTATGGATATTTTTGAATACAGGTGCTTTCCTATTTATAATCATTCTACTTATGATAAGCCAATCTTAGTATTGCCTTTACAATATTCTGAACTTTGTTGTTTTCACAATATATTGGCTAGAAATATTGTTTTCAGTTTTCAGTTGGCTGAATGGCTGCATGGAAAAGCAGTCACTAATTAATTTTGGGCTGTCTGTTACTTGACCGAGATCAATTCCAAATGATCATACCAACTTGGAAGATCTAGGTTCAATTTTAATGTTTTATATTCTCAGATACAACAAATAACAGTTATAACAAGCAATTTTTCCTGGTCATATGATACTCATAATTGAGTTTCACTGTATTTCATTCCTTTTATTATTAAATTGGTTTTATTATTGTATATTAACTATAAATTCATTGTGTTTTTGAATATAAACATTTTGTATGTTTATATCAGAAATATGGCTTAAAATCAAAATATAGATATAGAGAGATAATTCTTATATATTGTTGTAAATTATATCATTGTGGATGGGATTAACAAAATATAACCTCAACATAAGTAGAGGACTACCAGTATTGTGATTTGGTTTGTGTGAATTGTTTTGGCATTTTCTTTTCTTTTTTTTTTGTGATATAGTCACTATTCAGTATTTTTATTTAATAGTCTCCTAAAGTTACAGCAGCAACTAATGTAATTGAAATTCCTTTTGACTTGTTCAATTAAATTAAAAGTCAAATAGCTGAATTAACTATAAAACTGAACAGTATGAATTGCAGTTGTTCTTTGACTTTTTTCTTGAATCAAATCAGTGATATTAATTTAGAATGGATTCATTTGACAAGGAAGTTCATTGGGAAAGATAATGGTTCTATTTCGTAATTTCTAATTTCCTGATGTAGAGAATATGAAATATAATGTTAACTCTTATTAACTCTCTTGAGTGCTGCACATGTCAATATCTGCCTGTGCATATACTGACCAGTAATTAAAACTAAGTCTAATTAATATGAAAAATAAAACTCTGATATTTCATTTAATTTTTAATGAAGTCCCAAAATTTTCAAATTTTTTAGTGTGTTTAACCCTCTTTCTAACTATATAAGCATTTTTTGTAGTTTTATTTTTTCATAACTTTTTGTTCCATATATGAGATTGCAGAAAAAAGTTTTTTTATATGAAATCTTAGCTATCCCATGAAACAGTTGTTTTCAGATTGCCATCACTTCTTTCTTATTTTGACCTAATTTTTTATTCATGACTGGTTTTCTCACAAAACCAGCCATTAATAAAAAATTTGGCCAAAATTTTCAAAAATTATTTATAAAATCCAAGAGTTATATAACTTTTGTTGAATGAAATTACATCATATAATTATTAAAAATACATAAATTTGATGATTAAATTTTTTAATCCTTTTCATAAAGGTTTTTGCCATCACTTTCTTTTGACAACTATCTACATCATAGACACACAGGTATAATTAGGTCATAATGTCTATACACAGCAAAGGTACTCAAGGGATTAAACTAAACATAATACTCAGAATAATAATAATAAATTAGGAAAGATCAGAGTTATATATTCACAATGCTATCTATATCTTATTTTTATAAATGTCCAAATTCAAAGATGATAAACTTTCAATATGAGGATTAAACTGACTGTGAAGAATAAGGTCTCGTGGACAAAAAGTATTTTTATAGTTATGAATATTAATCGTATTTTGATTTGCTAGTTTGAAAATTTTGTTCAAATGTGATAAATTATTGTAAAAAAATTTATATATATATAAAAAAAAAAAAAGAATAGTAAAACTCACTCACTTCTACATATTTGGGACAAAGAAAGTTTATTTGAAGGTATAACCATATCAGAAATCACACACAATAAAACAAAAAACTAGCACTTCAGCAAAGAGATAATTTATCATCATTTCCTGAAGTGCTAGTTTTTTGTTTTATTGTGCGTGATATAAATGAAGCAAAGTAGACTTAATTAGTACTGTATAATAAAACAAGATAACAACTAGGACATTTAATAGCGGCTACTTTTACAAACTACTACTAATATTATATTTGTAAATAACAGCACTAATCAGCAGTTAAAAAATAATAATTAAAACTAAAAACTTAAATAATAATTGTAAATTGAATTCGGTCTTTCCGATGTTGATCTACCAAGCTTAGCTTGCACATCAGGTCGAAGTACATAGAACGCCAAGTAAGACATTGGTGTTTATACTTTGCA
Organism: Androctonus mauritanicus; assembly: GCA_011317285.2. Classification (NCBI taxonomy): domain Eukaryota; kingdom Metazoa; phylum Arthropoda; class Arachnida; order Scorpiones; family Buthidae; genus Androctonus; species Androctonus mauritanicus. The sequence continues at coordinate 7,189 of WUQG02051406.1, read as the reverse complement.
CATTCAGATGCCAGGAGAAGCTTTTTTGTTACCAAGAAGAAACTTGATAATTTAGAAACTTTACTTAGAGCTAAGTATGGTGAAACTATTCAGCAAGATATACGAAACCTGTACTCAAGCATATTCACGTTTCAAAGTAAGGTTAGAGCTAGATATATTAAGAAGATTAAATGGATACTTCGTAAGCAGTATGTCCGTCCTAAGGGGCCAGGCCTTAAACTACAAGATGTTGCAGTTATAGTAGGGGACATTAGTGTTCCTGGATCTGTACAGAATGTCATCCTGAGTGGCCCCATGGCTGTCATAGAAGAGCACCCACGACTTTCTGACCTTGCCTCTCAGATTGACTGTATTCTAGAAGGACAAGACAATTTAGAGAAAGAAAAGATATGGTGGGAGATTATATCTAGTAATGCGAAGGCTAGAGATAAGAAACTTAGTAAGAAGAACACAGTGGCGATGGCATACGTTCGTAATTGGATGGAATAATTAAACCTTTTAATGAAATGTTTTTGGTTGTTATATAACCATCTTCAGTATTAAGAAGAGATATTCTGTTCTTAATACTGAAGATGACTATATAGATACCGAAAACGTTTCATTAAAAGTTTTAATTATTATTTTCTGCTGATTAATGTTGTTATTTACAAACATCTAATAGCAGATAAAACTAGGATATATTTATATCTGTAGCTTTTCTGTTATTAAAAGTTCAACAAGTTTGTAGTCATTTTATTTTTGCACTACATACAGATTTCAAAACAAATAAAATTTTATGATAATTAATTGTTAAAAGAAAAATACCTCATCATTATGAATGACAACATGACCATCTATGTTTTTTCCTTTCTGAACATATAATTTGTTATGTCTTGCTTTCAATTCTTTTGGATGAGGAGTATCATGACGTACAAACTGACTCTGGAAAAAATTTAAAAACAAACAAATATATTTATATTAATATATATTAAAAAAATCACAAACCATAAATTTAGATTATTTCAGAAATAATACTTTATGATTATATATATTTTATAATTGTATAATTTATCCATATAGTCCTATCTAAAAACATAAAACTTCTTAAAATAAACTTTACTTGGTCTGCAAAAATTTTAAAATAGCTTTAAATTTGTTTGGATATATATTTAGTGCTTAAAAATTATGTATAAAAGTATTTTTAAAACGTTTTTATATATTACTGAATATATAGCACTTTTTCTAAAAAAGTTAAAAAAAAAAAAAAACACTCATATTAAATCAGGATTTCTGACTATATTTTTGGAAAATTTTTAACTGATTTAAGGTTTAAGAAATTATATAAAGGTTTAACCAATAAATTCAATAAAGATTATATAATTTTTCAAATATATTTCATATTTAGTATTAATTTATATTGGGCTAAAAATAATGAATAAGAAACTATTGTACTGAATTATTTATATACAGATCTATTATACAGGATCACTAAAATGTATCGAAACAGTTAAATATTTTGAAAACAGTTTATCAGAATTCTTTGAAATTTGGCATCAGATTAGAAATGTCTGTATCCTACTATCTGTATTTTTTTCAACTTTATATCAAGTTGATTTTGAGATCCAAGACAAATTTCATTTTTTTAAAAGAGAGTATTAAGGGTCAATTTGACCATAGTTTAAAACAAGCATTTTATCCTGAATTCAGTGATATAGCACATGCCTATCTTATCTTTTAGGAAAACCTCAAAAAAACCCATGTTGACTTTATCACAATGTTCATGGTGATGATTCACTGCAATTATTGTTAATGTTTCTGTGTGGCTGGATCATCAGCCAGCAATGGGATGCCATTTTACAATAAATATTGTGTTCTTGTTCGAATATTAAACTACACTGATTTGTTATTGTTTTTATTAATTTTTTGTGCTTTATTTCATACTAATATTTCTACAATTCATCATTACTCTTTACAATATCTGTACAATAATTATTGCTAAAAATGGCCCATTTAACTGAAAAAGAGAGGGTACAAATTAAGATTCTCTTCATTCTATTTCTCCCCTAAAGCAAAGTTTTTAATTTATTATATAAAAATATAATACATTACAATATCTTGATTTTTTTTAATTTAGCCTTTAATTCAACACAGTGAAGTTGAAATGCACCAATGTCACAGGATAGTTGGTTTCCGAAAGACTCCAGATACTCACTCAAGTCATTAAAGAACAGTTTTTTTTAATTCCTCCTAAAATGCTGATTTTATTCCATTCCTATATCTGCTTTATCAAATAAAACAATTCTGATACATTTATGTTTATTTTTTATTGAATTTAATGTAATCCAATCCAATTTTATTAATTAAACAAAGTATCATATTTCAAAATCATAAACGTTTTGTGATTGAGTCAATTTCAACCACCCTATTGTAACATTACACCGTATACTCTAGATAAGTTAGAAACCAAAAATCATATCCAAGTTTTTTGCTAATGTGAGCATGTTGCTGAATATAGGGGAAAATATAATTGCATTATTATGTAAACAAACCATGAGCTAAATTTGAATCTCTATAGCTCACCATTCCTAAATATTTTAAGGATTTTTTAATTTTAATATATAAAGAAATATGTTTTATTGATAACAAATGAAAAATTGTGATCTATCCTATCAAAGTTAACATTTTATTAATTTTTTTCTAATATGATGCATAACATACAAATGGCATATAACTTTTTAACTTAAAATTATACTGTGAAATAATTATTAGATCAAATACACCAAAGTATTATTTTCTCATTACATAAGGCTATATTCTATAAAATTTTAAACAAAATATTTATTTATATTTTTGGGTATGGTTCCAGGGGGATTTTTGGCAAAATTCAGTTTGTGATTACTTTATATATTTAACAGAAATTTGCATAATTTATTTCATTTCCTAATCAATTATAGAGCAGGGTGGACAATTATTTTCTGCTGCATGCCAGATAAATAATCTTCAGGATGAAGTGGGCTGTATAAAAATTGAAAAGTACCTAAGGCCAAATTTAACCTTACAACACCGTAATTAAGTAATTATTAATTAATGTAATGAAATTATTAATGATAACATTAGGTAATCATTAATAATTAATAAAAATTTCTTTTATTTAAAATGACTACTCATGTTCAAGCAAGATTGATTCTTGCACAAACATGTTCCTCTCACCATCACACGGGACAAGAATAATGGTTATGCCAATTTATTTGCACATGTTCTTGTCAATCTCACTAATACATGCGATATTTACACAAAGAATATATTTGTGTATCAATATTATTTGAAAAATACACTTCTCTTGTGTTACTTTCTTAGTTTTTGTTTGTATGTAAAAAGTTCAAAAGCATTCATAGAAACTATTTTTTTCATTAGAAATACTAGAAAATAATTTGTCAATGAATTAATATATCCAGACAATTTTCTTTAAAAACATAGGTAAAATTTTATTAAATTAATAGGTTGTTAGAATCTGATTGATTCTAACAACCTATTACATCAGAATGTTGCAAAATATTAGGTACTTATGTAATTAATTTTGTAAAAACAAATTTACAATTTAATGTGAATGGTGAAATTTACTATGTTCATGGTATATCATCAAAATTTGGAGTAATCTCGCTAATGTACATACACACTGTACAGTGTATCCATTATTTTATTTTTTCTTTTTGACTAGAATTTTACAAATGTGGCCTCGAAACTGTAATGTGTTCTAATTTATGTGGCAGGCTGTACAGGGAGTCTTTGCAAGCTGGCTTTTGCCCATCACTGATATAGAGCATTTTTACCAAAATATATACAAAATACCAATATATGAACGAAAAATTTTTTTATAAACTTGATAATGTTAAAAGTGGGTATGTTCAAAAAAACTTCAGAAAAAATTAAATATTGTAGAAAATAATATATTTCAACAAACAGCCATACATTATACTACCCTATAAGGTGAAAATAACAAATTAAAAAAAATATATTAAATAAAAAGAAAAATTTGGGGAAATAACCATCAAATAAATTAATATCATACCCATCAGTAGTCAAATAGTTTATTAGCAGCAAATTGCTGAAGAATTTAGTGTTAATGCATTTTGTGTTCACTGACCAGTTCTGATGGTTATCAGATTATTTATAGTCTTTATATTATTTTTATTACATTTGATTTAGTTTTTAATTAAAAAAATTGGATCAAACGTCAGGTCATCCCATAATTAATGTTATCTTTTTGCACATGTGAAGAAAACAAACAAAATTTACCTGGAACAGATCTTTTAATCATCATAATAAGTGTCCCCAATACTTACAACCTTCTCCCACCATTCAATAAGTTTTCAAATGTCAGACTTGAAGTCATCCATAGATTTTGATCCAAAAACTCAGACAAGACTCAATGCATCTCATCAATGTTTTTTCCAATAAGATGGTGTTAGAGGCTGCAAAACAGATGATAATCAGATGGCACAAGGTCAGGAGAATATGCTGGATGGAAAAGCTTTTCCCATTCAAACACTCCTGCAATTTGGCACAAGTCATTTTGGTCATGCAGTTTCATATTGTCCTGTTGAATAGTCACACCTTTATGATTAAGGAATTCTGGACATTTTTCCTTTCAAGGCAGTGCATAATCACTAGCTGCTTCCTAAACCTTCCCTGTAATGGTTTGGTTTAGTAGCAGAAACTCATAATGGATTATGCCTTGCATATCCCATCAGTCAGCAAAACCTTATATGGAAAATGTCCAGATTTAGCCACTATTGCAGGTACAGTCCATTTAGGAAGCCATTGATGTTTGCAGTTAATTTTGTGATATAGAATCCATTTATCATCTCCCATAACCACTCTGTTCAAAAATAGCCTCTCTTTTTTACAGGAGAGCAAGGAAATGCAAATATCCACATGCTATCACAGATTTTGTGACATGAATTCATGAATACTCACTTACCAAGTTTTGATACAGAACCAAGATCCCATAGATACCTGTAAATATATGAATGAGATGAATGGATTATTATAGCCAATTCCTTGATTGCTGTCTCTGAATTCTCCTCAATAGCATCTCTCAACACATCACTATCCAACTCAATAGGTCATCCTTTGTGTGACATATCCATAAAGGTCTTGTTCCCCAATCAGAATTTCTGGAACCATTTTCAAACTTTTTGACATTCAGATACTCTACCCATATATGGTATTAATGTTTTGTGTCATTATACTTGCTGTATGCCCTTGGTTAATGAGGTGACCTGATACTTTCCAAAAAAAATGGAATTTTAAATCCTGCTATTTACATTCAGATGATGAGTGACAAAATATTAAATTTTCATAAATTACATATTAATAATTTATAATATAAAATAAAAATTCATTAAAGTACTTTTAAAAATGTAGATAAAGAATTACCTCTTTTTCCTCATCATCATTTTCTTCGATAAATTTTACCATTGAAATTTTTTCTTTATCATTTGGTACATCCCAGCTTAGCCTACTCACATTTTCTGCATTATCATATAGGAGATTTTCTAAATAAAAATTTATAAACAACTTAGAAAATTCTTTATTTTATATATAAATTTTGACAAGTACGCTAATGAAAATTTATTAATTAGCATAAAAACTATTATAAATAAATATCAAATCTATAATTTTGAACTCTGTCAACAATCAGAATAAAAACTTATTCTATGACATAATAAATAGAATTTATTAGGTTATAATTTAAACTTTTTCCTTAAAAAAAAAAAGGAGGCTTACAAGATCAATATGCATTCTATCTTAAGTTACCTTAATGATTTCAAATTTGTTTTTTTCAAATTCAATGCCATTCTAATGATTATTAATCTATAATAATTCAAATTTGTTTGTTCCAGATCTGACCATTTTGAAATTGGAATAAATCATAAATCTTAACTTAAAACTTAAACTAAGTACAAGATAAAACTGCTCTAAAACGATAGTATCAATAATCTGCTTAAGATACAAGTACTAACAAGCAGATCAAGGTATAAAAAAACAACAACAACACTCCAGTTTGAGAAGCACTTTTGGCCACTTTTATTGCCATCTTCAGCTCATATATAGTTAATTAGAACAAGAGTTCAAATCCACAGGAAGTCGTTCTAGAACATTATATTTAAAAATATGTTAAAAAACAAGAATGAGTAGAATAAATACAAAATGTAGTAGTAAATATCAAATAAAATAAAAAACAATACACAGAATAATGAAAATAAAACTGGAACAAAAACTGGCAAAGAAAAAGATAAAAAATGCATATATAAGTACACAATTGCTGATGATTTTATGCATATATAAATATCCTCCACTAGGTAACAGATCTGAGACGAAACATTCAGACAACTGCCCCCAAACCCCACATGGATACCCCTAAGTAAGAGCATCAAGATGTCTTTAGCAGGTATTCCCAAGGTTTCAGCATAGAGTTGATCTGCCTATTGTGAATGATAGGCAGATTTGACTCAAACACTTATAAAAAAAAGTGTAAATCAAAGCTTTATTTAAAGCTTTGGTTTATACTTATAAAATAATAAAGCATAAAACAAGTTATCAATAAAACTTGTTTAATCCAAATTTAAATATCCAAATATTTAAAACAACAATAAATATAATCTTTAATATTAATTAATTCTAATACCTCCACACTCTGATATAAACTTAAGCAATGGTCGATCTCACAAGAAAGATAGAAGTCACTAATCAGCTCCACTTCAGTATGAAATACCTCAAATACCTTGCTGTATCAGTTTGCATGTATGATTTTATCCAAGTGACACTTATAATCTCAAACTTGACTCATTTACATAAGTCATGCAACAACTTCAAATTTCTTAGTTTACAGAACAATCAATTCATGTCATCCTCTTTACAAATTATTTATGTATCAAATAAAACATCAATAAGAGATTATTCTTATATTCTGACATTGGATCAGTGGTAAATTATTTAGAATAGATGATGTCAAGAGCCGAGAAAGTTTGTCGGGAGACAGATTTCCAGTCCATAATTCGTAGTTTCTAATTGATGAGGCAGAGAACATGAAAAGTGAGTCAACTCAAACTAAAACATAATACATTAAGTAATACAGCTAGTTCTCGACTTACGACCTATGCGACTTACGACCATTCGACTTTACGACCACAATCGTAAAGTCGAA